>PEDP01000401.1:0-25734 GCA_002918395.1 Erysiphe pulchra | reverse complement strand
AAATTGTGATACTTGCGGGAGATCACACGTGTGGAGGTCAAGAAGACAAGGATTTTTACTCCCACTGCCTATTCCTGAGAGATTTCACAGCGAGCTTGCCATTGATTTTATGACAGAACTGCCAGCAAGGGAGGAGAATGATCCAAAGTACTTGATGGTGATTACAGACCGTCTGTTGAAAAGTGTAACTTTGGAAGCCATGTCTTCCATGAGCGCGGAAAAATGTACAGAAAGATTCTTGCAGTGCCATTATCGATTCCACGGATTTCCAAAAGCGCTCACATCTGATCGTGGTTCAAATTGGGTTGGAGACGCGTAATTTATAAATGACGCGTTATATGTAAATAGAAACAACATAAGATATATACATAATTAAGACTAATCATGTGATATAATTATGTAAATTCATAAATACACGCTAAGCTAAGGCCACGCTAGTAGGGCGTTAGCTGTAATTATTGTGAGCAAGGGTGAGCTTTGGATTTTGGATGTGCATTTAGTCACTCTCGCTCGAGGTCTGCGGGAGCCCACGCTCAGCACTCTCGGATGGTATTGATAAAATTGAAAACTTTATGAGGTTGATTCCTCATAATTATACAATGGGCTTCTTAGAGCTACCTAGAATCTGGACCCTTTTATTAATTGGACGGGAATAAAAGGGTAATCTGGTCTGAATTGGAAAATCGCGGATTTGATAGAGCTAACCAAACTCATTGAAAGCATGCATGACATGTGTTTGACCGTTATAGAAAACGATGATAAGCCAACAGAAGATCAACTGGTAAATTTTTTACAGAATTTAATTATTTTTTTTTGTTATTTGAGAGTTCTATGATGGTATACTTCAAGCTTAATTTGGATCAACTTAGTAGAGTAGATATCCGCAAGTGGAAAACACCATTTAAAATTCCCCAGCTCAAATTCAAATTGTGTGCAGATTAGACCATATTAGGATTAGCAGGTCCATAAATAAATAGCCCCTGTTTCTACTATTACTGTTCACTGTATGTCGAGCCATAAAACAGGTAAATACGCTAAAATATGCATGGTGCAAAAAAAGGAAGCTTTAAACTAATTGTGCACTCAGAATGGCAATTTAGCGTGACTTTAATCCTTGTCTTAGAATAGAATTGACTTAATTGCAGGGGATACTTCCTTACCTGTTTTACGGCTCGACATCGACATGGAAGATAATACCCCTGTTATACCGAAATTTTAGTAGACGTCTGCTAATGTATAGCCTACATTCAATAAATCATTGGCTTATAAAGTTCTAGCTTGGGCCAATCATCTGTGATATATTAGGTCCAAAAAGATGTGGTGGTGGTTGGTTAGGCTTCGAAGTCTGATCTTTTAACGTCACACACTCATTTTACAACCAGACGAAGAAGAAAAGTACCGACATCTCATGCAGTTTTTCTCATCATCAGGGAAAAGAGTTGAAAAGTCAATCAATCTACAGACATCGTTCTAAAGAAATAATCACTATTGTTGCAGGACAATTTGAAAAGCAACGATAACGAGCGCGCGATAGTCTTTTTATTCGCGTTGCAAGGGAGGCTGGGCTGAGCTGAGCTGGGTGCAATAACAATGGGCCCAAAAGTACTTACTGCCAATAAGGCTTTTAATTGCTGAACGGGTCGGTAGGTAGTATCCGGCGCTACATTGGATCGGATTGACAAGGACCAGAGTAGAGTCGAGAGCTTATTGTAGACGCAGCAAAACTACATTCCATCGCCTGGAACGGCCCACACCATAGGGATGTAACTGGACCACGTGCTTTTATTTTTTTACCCTAAAGTACCACGATTAACTTCATCATGGCATAATAGGAAAAGAGCCTTTGACTTTGAGGCGGAAGGTCGTGAAGACTTGAATTAAATAGAAGTATTGAATTTTTTTTAAATTAAATTAAAAAATTGGTATTTGTTATAATGAGCGATCCTATAGTCACAGATGATGTTTACTCTCAATGATCATACTTCTCAAGACGGTAAAGTGATTTAGCGTCGACATATCCTAGTTGAGATCCACTCTAATCCCTACACTCTGACATGGCTATCTTCCAAAGCATTATGGAGAATGATAGTTATTGTATTTGCAAAGAGCTTCAGATTGATCTGTCACTTTTTCTACTTGGAAGCAAAAAAAAAGAAGCTGGAAATTGGGCGAGATACGGGTGTTTTTCTACGTGAGTTGTGTAGTGAGCACCAACTTTAGTCTGTAGGTCTAAAGAACTAAAATGGGTACGAGAAGCCAGGGCAATCGAGGTGCGGGATGACTGGGGCCCAATCTATATTTGGTTAGTGGAAATTGGAAGCTGATTGATTGGCTGAGATCAATAGGGATGATGTACAAAATCACTGACAAGTTCAAACCAAAAACTCATCCAGTCTCATGAATAGGCTCGTTTTAAAAGACTATTTTTAGCTTTATATGGAGCTAAGACATTTTATGAAAAATCTAAGAATTCTCTCTTAAGTGAACTTGTTGATGAGTCTGGTTTGGTACTTGAAAACGTTCTAATCAAAAATTACAAATGTGGAGTGATTCGCTTAAGTGCACAATTTCTTCAATGTTGAAAAAATGCCATAAAACATTTTATTGTTACTCACCGTAAAAACTCTATTTCTGGATAAATCATGCCAGTTTTTAGCTTGGTGGACCCGCATAAGCCCCTGCATTTTTATCTCCACTGTTCAATGCTTAATTCTGAGATAGTGTAAGGAATCTCCATTTATGCCAAGAAGATAGTCCTGACAACGAATGGAAACTCAAAAACAGCGGCTTTCATCTACCTGATGAGCTTAGAGGAGTTTTCAACTTTTGAAGTTCAGGGTATAAACGATTAAACTTTTAATTTCATATACTAGTAAATTTCAATTCAATATATTTACATAACCCTAGCTAACATGAATTGATTAATTTACGAGCATATTGACCTCCAAACTTTATATGGTTGGGACATCACTTTTGCTCATAAACTAGATCACCACGCTCATTTTGATCATGAAATGATAAATGGTGATCAAAACCGCTCATCCAGTCGATGTCATCTGGAGGATGTCGGGTTTCTGTATTCCTAGTCATCACATTTGGCTGATAAGGAGATAAGTTTTCAAATATCATAGGATAGGGCGCATCTGAATAGTGAAGAGCATTTGGATTAATAGTTGAATTAGGTGTCATCATATATCCGTCATAGTTAAGATCGTAATTAAATCCACCCATAAGAGGAGCTGTACGTATTCCATTCCCATAATCAATTCCAGCGAAGTTTTCGGTTTCTAACTTGGGCAAACAATTATTGCTTGTTCGCTGGCATGCAGCTGCTGGTACTGCCGGAAGTTGCTGATATTCAACCTATCCGGTAATCCAACAAGACTTAAGTGTCGATTATGAGTTCGTGGATTTTCCTGTCGCATTGTTGCGATAGGATTCACCGCAGTCATTAGTGCTCCTTCTATATGACTGGTTGTTTTTGATCTAGGTCTTCCAGATATTGGCCCATATACATTAGCTTGTGAGTTCTTCCGCACCCGAGCAGGTCCTGTAGTGGTGGGAATGTTGCTTGCTGCGCTATCCCGACGATTTCGAGGCCTTGGTGAAGG
This sequence comes from Erysiphe pulchra, assembly GCA_002918395.1. NCBI lineage: Eukaryota > Fungi > Ascomycota > Leotiomycetes > Helotiales > Erysiphaceae > Erysiphe > Erysiphe pulchra. The sequence goes on along the minus strand of PEDP01000401.1, from coordinate 22,123 downwards.
TGTTATGGTAAAGTGTAGCTTCTGTTGATGTCTAAGAAGTAGATCACGTCGCGCAAAACATCTTAAGCATTCTGGACATTCAAATGGCTTCTCCTTAGTATGAGAGCGTTCATGACGCTTAAGATGTTCTAAGCGAGCGAAGCATCGCTGACAAGTCCCACATACATGAGGTCTTGGTTTCTCTACCTTGGGTAAAGTTGTATTGCCGTTACAGAGAGTATTTTTGCTATCATCCTCAGACATGAAGAAGGCCGTCCCAGCTAGTTAAAGGAAACAAATTAGTTCAGTAAATTTTCTTGCTACCTCTCCAATGCAGGTAGGCCGAGGAACAGCAAAATAATGAGGGTGGTTCATACCATCCTTCTTTTCTGCCACGACCCCACAAATAGATTCTATAGCATCTCGTGTGAGTATTGGTGACGAGATTGTCTCGGTGGTCGTTTCTTCTAGCATGATAGGGGATAATTCTTTAGTGGTTGAGATTTATGAATATAACCGGTTGCCGCATGCTATTATGTCATGTGGGGAGGCGTGACGATCGGATGAAGCAAATAATTTTCGGGATGTATTGAGAATGTATGAAAACAACTGGGAGAAGAGAATGATATAATCTGAATCAATTGTAGAAGCTCGGTCAGTAAGGAATGAACAGTAATAAGTTATACTAATAGTAGAGGCAAGCAATGGGCCTACGTATGAGGAGCTCGGACGGCTTGACCTTACTTGCAGTAAGAATCGCCAGCGCCTGGAGTGAGTGACTGGGGACCGACTATGCAAGAGAGCAGCAGATTGAATAAATTACAGTTATAATCAATTGCAGTAGCTGTAGCTGTAGCTGACTAGCTGTAGGAAAAATATTCAATATTCGTAGCAGCAGTAGCAGCAGCAGCGAATAGCAGCTCAATAAATGAGTGCCTTTTACTGCTTATAACGATAGTTAAGGCCGTAAAAACGTCGATTGGAATAATCAAATGTGACAAAGAAGCCAACGGACAAAATGTTAAGTAGGCGGGCGGCGTGATCTGTGACGGGACATGGCCCGGCGTTCTTTTACCGAGAGAACAGGAACAGGAACAGGGGGTAGTATTTCAGACGTCAAGAGCAGCAGCAGCAGCAATGGATGAGGAAAACTGAGTGACTTAAGAAAGGCGTAATTCAGATGCTTAAAGATCTCTCCAGTTCTAGAAGACGGAGACTAACCATATTAGACCAAATCGCCCACAAGTTTGCCGCCAGTCAGATTTATGAGATCAGTAGATTGATAGATTGATTCCAAAAATTACTAAATCCACACGCCTCACTCGCTTCATCCACCCCCCACCCCACATCTCACATCTATTCTGTGGTAGTTCGTACTTCATTATGTTGTAGTCGCCCATCCGACTAACTTCTTTACCTATTTTTTATTTGTTTAAATTTTGTTACTACTATAAAAAGACTTATATTTTCTAATAAAAATTGATGCTAGCTACTATCTAGACTTGCGATGAATTTTGACTAAATTATCCAAGCTAAATGGAGCCCAAGGTGTCGATGGTTGATCCTCGCTCGGAAAAACAATAGGTGATGTATCTATCAGCCAACCATAAGAGACGAGATAAGATTAGAGGCAGGCACCTATCCCAGTCGTATTTTCTTGGCTTACAATGGCCCTCGCTCTTGGCTCTATTCTGGCTCAAATGTGGCTTGGCTTGAGTAGATTCTTCAAGCAAGCAAGTTAACGTGTTCATCTCGTTGTATGGTCGACGAAACGTGATCGCCCTAGACTCCAAATCAGAAGTCATGGGGAAAAAAATTCGAAAAATCCTTATCTTCCAAGAGTCAATGTGAACTTAGGGTTGAGGCAATCTTCCTCTGGAGAAAAATTATCATACTTTTCTCCCAGTTTTAGGTCAATGGCTAAACCTCTTAGCACTGAACAGCCATCTTTGCCAAATGACTAGAGAAAGAACTTGAAGACTCCATACTCTTCAGATTGGGCTAGATTCCGAAACTATAGTCTTCTTACAGTGGTCTCTCGATTTGGTGTAAAGATGAACTAAACGGAGCTTCTAATTTATCTTTTAGGCGTTCAACAATACAAATACAAATTCCCGTGTTGAAAGGCGTATTCCATTAGCGTTATGATGCTAATCTTATAAAAAATCGTTCGTAATTACCTTTAAAACTCTTCCTCTATCTTTACTTTTTGAGAACTGGCATATCATTCCTCTCCTACCTTAAAGTGTAACTTGAGGCCTCGCAGATCATCACATAACATTTAATAGTAGTACAGAAAGCAGTATTTCCACGATCTCAATCCATCTTAAACTAAATGGTGCTCATCGATTCATTGACTACACAATACGTAGGCACTCTTTATCTGCGAGTAAAATTCGGAATTGGATACCAAGACAATTGGAGCTAATGAATTGCAACATTATGTTGAGATCTTTATCGACAAGGAAGAATTGATGACTCTCAACTTTGCTCCTACAATGTAAGAAATAGACCCTGTTATTTAGGGTTATGCTTGGGGGTTCTGAATGCGCAATCAATTGCATGCTGCATTTCAATTAATCCCGCCAGCCATAAGTGAGTGTATTTTGGAACAAAAAGCATTCGTTGCCTGCCTTTAATAGAGATGAGACGGAGTAGGAAATAATAGATTTTTCAACTTTTGTGCCGTCAGTCTCCCCGAAGTTCCCGGAGAATAATTCAAACTGCGTCACGAGCCCGAGCTTTCGAGTACCAATTGGCCCAAATTCGGCTTTAGCCAATCGGTGCATGAAGTGCACGGATCAGTGACGCAATTTGAATCATTCTGTAACAATTCTGAAGTTCTAAGCATCTTTTAACACTCTGCTTTGGAAAATGTGATAGATTGTTCATTCATCAACCCACCCATAATCAATCGACGTTGGAAGTAGGAAAGAAAACTATCCAATCCTATACAGGGTCTATCTAGGTCGGTCCGTTGGTCGATAGATGTGCTCGGATACGCTGCTACCTACATTCTTTTGGGAGAAAAAGTTTCGACGTGTTGAAAATCAATACAGTATGCTCGCTCCACTTAGCTCTCAATATTGGCTTTTGCACAACATATCTGATGCTTTAGGATCAATCAAATAAATGATGCATGTAAACTGGGGTTCATTGAGCATATGTCACAATCTCGACCATTTAAAGCATGAAACAGGTGAGAAAAATATATGTGATCGCTGTCCTTGACGTTAATACTTCTAAAAGACGGTGAAGCAACTTAGCGTGGAAAATCCCTGCTATAGCCAATCATCTCCATCTAAACCTAATTGAGACCCATAGTCAATCCCTGCACTAAACCCGAATCGACCTGTGTTTTTCAGAAGCATTAAGGATAATAATGATAGTATATACATTTACGATCAATCAACCTTTCCAATATCAAATGCTATACAGCAATATCTACGACTCCAATCATCCTAAAAAAACGGCACAAACTTCTTGTCGCTGTATTTTTTTTCTTTGTTCTTATTTTACTACGTGTTTTGAAAGGAAGTTCGTTCGGTTAGACCGGGTGGCCAGGGTCCAAATTGAGTTCTCGCTTATCTTCAGTCGGCAGGCATCACAACTCAAGAAGAAGGAAAATCCCTACTTGTCTTATCTACTAATTTTAGTAATCCAACGAACGCTGCCTACGGTTGTCTTTGTATTAGAGAAAAGTTGAATGGCTGCATGAAGTTACAACTTTGAACTTTGTTCAGGGATTCTGACCCTTCCCAAAGGACTAATCACAAATCAACTTATCGACCGTAGCACTAGAAAAATAATCTTTGAAGTGCATTTTACTCAACAGTAATTCACAGAGAAAAAGTTGCACGTTAACTGAGTTTTAAGACAGCAATAAATACGACTTTTGGACTGATAGTTATGAATTTGGGTCGGCATGAGAATTTCAAGACATTTACTCATTGGATGGGATGATAAGGGTGGGCTCTAAAGCTCTTAGGGATTAGCGCCAGTCATATGAGAATTTTAGAATTTGCTTTTAATATCTCATCTCAACCCAATGGAAAATACTTCACTGCCTATAATTGGGTGAAGTATTATGCTATCGATGAGCTCAGGAAACGCAGTCTTCAGAGGCTTTAAATGATGGATCGTCGTCTATAAGGCAGTTTGGATTGTGGAGAAGATATATAAGGCTGTCATTAAGATGTGCACGACTTTTTGAGGATATATTGATATTCGGTAAATGAATTTGATTTGATAAGACTTCGTTCGTTTTTGATTCATCATATTAATTTGTGCTGGTAGAGAAATACTGTTATTGGCCACAACAAGCCGATATGAAATATGAGCACCCTTACCAATTATTCGAAGATACTTTCCTCGGCAAGCTCTAATTTATGATGTTCATAAGCTTGGCCAGACTTATGTCGCGTTGCAGTCTTCCTTCATCATAGCAAGTTTAGTTGTTCTCCGACTCCACATTTCCATCACTGCAATTGAATTAAACATAAACATATATCTTAGCAGCGAATGATGTCCTGACATCTTTGCACGGCTTGTCTGTTTTTATTTACTCTGACAATTCGAATTTGATGCCACTTAAAGCATCACAGTCGACGATGTGGCCTATCCTCTCAGCCAAATATTTTAAGATATTATGCAAGAATGAAAAGTTAGAGGCAATAGTTGAAGCAAATTTGAAAATGGACTTGGTCAATTCATCTACTTATAGCCACTTCATTGAGGGAAGCTTCCTCGATTGATGCCATCAATTTCTTGTGCGAAAAGATTGAGAGATTAAGTCCGAGTTAATTAGCTCTATCAAAGATCAGGCAACAAAACGCAAACATGCTCTTGAGGTTTCCACAGACAGACTAAACCTCTACTTGGTCTTTCGGATTTCATTTTTTTTGGTTAAATGATTTATTTATCATCTGATTCTGGCTATTAGACATAACAATAGGATACTATACTGGGATTTCAAAGTAAATTTTATCCCACTCAAGTAGAGATGGGTAGAAGCGACTTGCAATCACCACGCGTATCCATGTCTACCCCACCTTTACCCACAGTGCGTACTCGGTAGTGCGGCTCAGTGTGTGAAACATCTCTCGCTTAAACCAAAGATGAGGCACGCACAGGTATACGGTACGCGTCGCGGGTGGGTGCAAGTCACTAGTCACTTCCGCCTATTTCTACTGAGGTGGAATAAAGTCCACGGTGACATCCCATTATTCTTTCGTAGGAGTCGCGTTTCCGTAATGGATCTATGCCTGTGCCAAGTGGCATACCACGGCATTTCCAGCCACCTTGATGGCATGAATGGGAAGTAATTCTAATGTTGTTTTGACAGAAGCGCGTCGCTTCTCCATACTCTCATTCTTAGCGACGCCTTTTCTAGTTCCTCCGTTCAATGACAGACAGTGATGAGTCCACTGCCGCTCACAATGCCAATATTCTTTGGAATTCTCTGGATTTAAAGAAGTTTGATAGGCGTCTGATGCACTTTCTGCGTGCAAAAGATGCGAAAGGTATAAGAACGTTAGCTAAATGTAGTCTTTATGAGGTGACCATGCCTGCCCGCCTTCCTTTCGTGGTCGCGCATGTAGGAACATGCGAGCAGATTTGTCCATCAGCCAGGATAGATTACTATAGAGAAACTGCATGCAAGAAATTGAAATCAAATGAATCGGAACCAGCCCTGTCAGTGATATCAGTAAGCTCTAAGGCAATGATACCAAACATGGCAATTCAGTAGTTCTTCAGTGCTAGAATAAGCAAAGGAAAGACGGAGCAGATCCATGATAAACAATTGCAGGCATTGCGTTGAGAATTGCCGACAATCCATATTTCAAGCAGTTCTGCAGAGCCCTTAATTCAGAGTATGTACTACCCAGACGCTCAAAGATCTCAGATACTGTTCTACCCCGCCTGTACGATCAGATAGTCGTGAAATTGACCGATACGCTACTTGATGCTCACAATATTACATTGATACTGAATAGATAGACAGATATCTCTGGGAACTCGATTTATGCATTCATGGCGGTCATAAGAGAGAATCAATATATCTTAGATATCAGACAATTTATGGAACGCCTTACCAAAGATAACAACATGAATGCTGTCGAGGAAGTTACTGCTCAGAATCTTATGCGTTTCGAGCAATTTAACGCAATAACCATTGATAATTCAGCGACTAAGCTTTCTCTCCGTCTTGCTATCTCTTGGAAATACTCAAACATCGTCAGTTTCCGATGTGCGTTGCACAGTCTTAATTCTATTGCCGGTCATTGTTTGAAAATTGATACGATGAAGGCAGAATTTTAAAAGAATCAGACTTTGGTGAAATTTTTTACTGCATTACATTACTGGTTAGATAAAATCAGAGCGTACAATGAGAATAATAGCATCACAAGAGGCCTGGTCACGTTCTGTGAGTCAAGATAGTATTCTGCTATTAACGTTAGTTATAGCATTGATAGATGCCAACAGAGTTTCATTGATTTTTATTCAAATTTAATCTCGGTAATAACATAGTGATAGTCTATCTTCTATCATTAATCATTACCAGAAATGAAATCCTCTCCCTCAAGATACAAAAGTAATTCTAGATAACCCAAGTCATCTCGATGAGAATTTGCAGTTTATTAAAGCACTCTCTCCACCCAAATCCCAGAATTTTGTTCAACTGTTGCCAATCATTCTTAAAGTCCCTCAACTAGCTCTTTTGATTGGTTGCACGGAGATATGCGGATGATACAGCTGCAAAAATTTGGATTAAAGGTGAGCATCATTTTTCATACATCCCGTAACACTTACTAATCGTTATTTAGGTGCTCTCAATTGTTCTTCATAACGCTCCAGTTGAAAACTTGTCCAATGTGCTTGGCTTGTGCGAAACAAAATTGCACAACAGAATCAATTTGCAGACCCTAAAAGCGCTCAGTAAGGTTCGTATGCAATCGAAAAATAAAAGAGAACGACTTACCCATTCCAAACGATCCTTCAATGCACCGAAGACGGAAATAGATTCAATAGATGAGCTTCTAGGAAGCGTAGTTGACAATAACGATGTCGACAATTGAGCAGCAACTGGATGCTATGGATATATCGGACGATTTTTCTCCAATAGTTACTTTGATCATACGTTTGAAAATTTCTTCGACTTTGGCGCCTACGATGGAAAAAATTTCACTACTGTCACTGCTCATGCATTGCTAACACTGGATTCCACTGCAAACAATGAGCCATTCAGCGTTAATGATATTCTGGGTGAATAGAGATTGAATCTTACCGTCTTTTACGTCTATTTGGCTTTGAGAATTTTCTTGATGGCATACCAAAGGGGATGGTATGCAACTGAATCGAAAGTTATGACGGAAACACACTAGGAAATATCTGATCCAACTTCAAAAAAAATTAGAGGAAAATAGAAAAAAGGGGAAATATGCTTATGCAAACAACCTCACTACATATTCCTAGGCAATTGTATCAACCAAATGAAATCTCCTCTGACTTAACACGACTGCCTGGCTTAAATTAGATTTTTAAGTTTTCATATCCCATCTCTTCTTGATTTCGAGAAGATGGCACTTCATTCTCTCGATCGTCAATAGCCCGACTTGACATTTAAATTACAACTTATTTAGTGTTTTCGGACCTCTCGTAAAGCAGCATAAAATACAATCTTCAGTATGTCATGAAACTAATCAAGATCACAGTCTGACTATCGAGCAATTTCATTGGACTATTCAAGCTAGACAATTTGATTCAAAAAAATCGCCCGATTTTAGATCATAGTTTCCTTTAGTACGCTTTCTTCCTAAAGTAAACTTGATCTGTCGATATGTACTCTCTCTTCTAATGTATCGTTAGAAGCTTTGAATCAATTTTGGTACTATGAGGCTCGTTATAGATGCTACTATCAATTGTAGAGATCACTTGTGAAAAGGGAGATTTCCTACCGTATTGTTGAGTATCAAGATGTATGTGATGATCAGTCGATGCCAAAATGTGACTGTCTCGATTATCTATTTTAAGCCACTGTGCTGCTATATAAGCTACAAAGACGCTGTCACTTCCTGTGCCGTTGTTACCACCAAACTTACTCTCAGTGACACTCCAGTTACGATCAAAATCTTCTTCTATTAACGACCACAAAATCTTTTGCTGCTCGTGCACATATGAAACCCACGTTTCTTCCTCTGATCATAGAATTTTGTTGGAAAAATTGGGTCAATGTATTTTTCAACATGCCACATATATAGAAGTGTAGGGAGTCCAGGCTTTGCCTCTTAAATAGCTTTGAAAAGTCCAGAGTCATCGTTGATGACTGTAAGTCCTGGGCTCATACCTATTTGCCTAAAAAAAAAAAGTAAGATTACATCGGTTCTTAAACGTGACTGGAATGCTAAGGTGAAAGAGAATGTCTTGCCACTGGAGTTAATACCAACAAGATGCATGAAACTTCAATGGAATACCTTTGCTTACGCGCGGAAATCATAAATAAATGGTTCCAAGATATGAGCTCCTTATGTGAAAAAATATCAGAGGTAATTCGGTAGATATTACGGTCTCGATCACCAGGAACTACCACTGAAATTGGAAGTCTGGAACTACGATTAGAGCAGATGTTAAGGACATATTAAGGACGAGCAAAGGAGCTTCTTAGGCTAAGTCATGGACAAAACATAGAAACTGATGGGCCTTCGTGCCACTTGCACCAATTGAAGTAGTAGTACTTAACACTATTTTGATGGCTTTCATAGGATTAATCAAGGATGACTGAATTAGGTCGGCAGTATTAATGGAATCAATAATCAAATCAGGAAGTCTGCTTAAAATATATGAAAAAGCTGAGAATACAAAAGCTAGCATGCTGGAACGGAAAGCAGTGATGGGGAGAGAAAGAATGGAAAGGATGGGAACTTTAAAATTTGAAGAGCCATAACTTGAAGCAGCGCTCGCCGGAAAGAATATTAGCCAGAGCCATACTTATGTCAATAATCAATTATAAGGTGTGAGAAGGTATTCTCTACCAAACAGAACTGGTCTTCAATAATCACAGGTCCCCGTATCTAGCCTTCATTTAGCTTTTCTTTCTACCTGATTTATAACCAACGAGGAAAAAAAATTCAACCAGCAGTCATTTGATATTGGGTTGAAGTTCTAAGTTACAAAACCATAAATTTGTTTGAATTCTTGCAAGGAAAGCTTTTGTTTTATCGTCCTGCTATACCCATCCCACTAAAAATATAAAATATACACAAATGGTTCTTAGGCAAAAGCCCCAAAATTAAGTAAGATAGATAGTTTGTAAAATTATACAATCATCAATTTCTCATTGATTTTTTTATAAATAGCACATCAGTAGGTAATACCTAACCTGTTGATGTTTGAATTTATGAGCGAGTTGGAATAAATGTGATACTATAATTGATCAAATTGAAGTTCTTCCTAAATTCCAACTCGCGATTAAATCTTGAATAGTCTCCCACTTAAATTCCTTCCGCGTTGACCCTTCATCGGCACACTCTTGCAAGACAACAGTCGGGGCACCACTACCAAATCCTGGGTTCTTAACCATACCTTCAAATACAATTTTTGCAACTCTTCGAAGATCATTTATTGTTAATCTATCGATTTTATCGCACATCTCCCTAAGACTAATTTTCTTCCCGTGTACTTGGACCTGTCTTCCCAAATCTTCTAATTCTACCATTCTACTTTCCAGGTTCATTAACAGACTAGACCTAAGCTGATTTTTGGCTCTTTTAACCTCTATGGCTTGTAAGCAGTAAGGTCCGTTCTCAAGAGTCAGAGCATGAAGCTCACGGCACATTGTATCAAGCATTTGAGGAACATAGGCAGGTACACAGCTTGCAGAGATACCAAATAAGCCAGAGTCAGTATATGAATGGTTAAATGCAACGCAAGACTCCACCCAGCCATATTGATTCAGCACATTCGTATATAATCTCGAATACATGCCCTTCCCAGGCCCACCCGCAGAAAAAGATCCACCACCACCTAAAAGTGTTTGAATTGTAGCAAGGGCATAAATGTCTTCTGAAGATACAGGAAGAGACTCGAAAGCTAGATGAATGTGTGTAAGTGCTGGAAACGAAGGGTTTGTCGGTGGTGGTAGGTTAGGTAAGGAAAGAAAGCCTCCAGTGTAGTGAGATGGCTGCGAAAAATCCAAAGAGGAAGGTAAATTATGGATTTCTGTAGAGTTATCAATAGCCCAAGTTGACAAATAATTATAAAAGGTTGACCGAGGTGTAATTTTTGGTGAGGTCTGCGCTAGAATAGAAGGTGTTAAAGGATTGGCCTGAGAAGATATATTATTAAATGGCAATTGGGGTGATGAAACATGTGGAGGGTTTAGTTGTCCAGAGACGGAAGTATTGTCTGAAGTCTCTGATGCTGTGTTTTTTTGATTATTATGAAAATTTGGTATATCACCAAAGTAATTCTCTACAAGTTTCAAGGCTTCTTGATGTTTTACACCAGCAAATGCAAGAACAATTCGTTCTGGTCGAAAAAATGTATTTCGATAAGCCTCAATGACTCCCTTATTGATACAGCTGAGGCGTTCTTTAGGACAGAGGAGTGGATTTCCGAGTGTATTTCCCTTGTACGCTGCTGTATGTACAAGTTCTGGTAAGATTAGCTCAGGCTTTGACCATATTTCACCTATCTCATATGCTGCTGTTTCCAACTGCTCTTGAACCTCATTCTCTGTTATTAAAGGGTCTCGAATCGTCTCAGCTAGGATTGCTACGGCATCAGATACTGCTGAGTTGAAGGTTGCACATTGATACATTAGAGACTCCCTTGAAGATGCACAGTTTATGTTTCCACCCAAAGACTCCAATGCTTGTAACATCTCATCACCATTACGTTTTTGGGTAGACTTAAAGGCTAGCCTATCAATTATATGACTGACACCCCTAAGATCCTCATTTTCAAAGCGGGATCCAGCATCTATAAAAACCCCAATTCCAGAGAAATGTCCTGGAAGAGCTTCGGTAGCAACACGAACTCCATTTGAAAGTGTAGATATTTCATCGAGCTTAGATGGATCCTATAAATCAGAGAAGTCAGATCGTTAATGAAAGTTAAGTGCTAGGAAATTATTACTACTGTTGGGAGTTGATTAATTTTGATAAAACTTTTTGTGGATAAGCTTCTCGACCTAAGTGCTGGTGTCACAATTGATGGATATTTTATAGGTGAGACTCTATTCACTGTTTTCGAGAGCAAGTGGGCCCTCATTTTGAGAATGGCCCTTTCTGACTGTTGAGGTCCTTATTTAATCCAACATAGCTATCTCAATTGTCACTGTATTATAGAAAAAATTAGACTTTCGAAAATTTATGACATATGCTGATTTTCGCATGACCCGGAGGACCATAACTATCAAATACCGTAGTGGTTATAATAAGGAATGCTCGCTGCAATATGAATGAAGTACCGCAACACAACGCAGAGCCGAGAGTCTAAAAGTCTTAGTTCAAAATTGCATAATAAATGATTTCCTTTCAGTATCTTTCTGTCTTAAAGGATCATGGATAAGGGATAAAAAAAGTACTGGAAATGGGAATATTATCTACCCTATGAAGCTAGCCTTAATATAAAGGTGAACGCATCTGTTATCCCCACATTTCATACATGTACCCCTGTAAATCAAAATTAGGCTTTGGACACCGTTTCCTGGCCAACTTAAATAGACTTTCGTATTTACCATTGTGCATCTTTAAATACATCTCTATTTTCGGAACTCTTTTCTAATCTTGACTTACTAATTATCATTTTTAAATTTTTATTTCTATCATGAATCTTACTCCTCTTCCTACGGATACAGTCTATCCTAGTCTTAGTGCTTTAATTGATACTGCTCAAGCTGATATAGGTAATCAGTGTTAAACTATCTTAAAAGACATACAAAGAGACTTTTGGCCTCGTATGTTTAGCAGTTCTTCGATGCGAACGTGGTGGCAAGTTTTAAGTTAAATTTTTGGTGAAGAAAAAAGACATCGGCCAGTAAACTAATCGAATGTCCATTCGCCTGCTATGCCCTGGATTAAATGGACATGAGATAGATAATTAATGTAACGCATAGAGAACCTAATGATGAGCCCACCAGTAGAATTTCTCATCAGTCTTTTTGAAAACTAGCTAGGATTCAAATAGAAGCTCAAAAGACCCCCCAAAAACAGTAATCTCCTCGTGATAGGAAAAGACAAAAAGTGGATATCTTAAAGATAACCTACAGGATATATCTTGTGAATCGGCGCTTAAATATGATATTAACAGGGTATATCGAGTTTAACTAACTTGAACCGGCATAGATCTTCCTAGAAAACCATAAATTTGTATGAGGGAACTTTTTGGACGAAATTCTTGTGAAGTGGGGTTATTCTCGAATAAAATATATTATTCACTTATGAAATAAATTTATGCATTTCGTAAGCTGCAACCAAATCTAACTAATAATTTACATAACCTCCTTCAGCTTCATTCACAGCTCTGTCTCTTCGGGACATTGATTCTATCAGATGCTCCATCCAAATCATCCCCGTTGAACCCCAAGTCCCATGCCTCGCTCACGATGGCCCGAAACTCCTGTTAAGACTGCCGCCTCCCTGTAACTACCTGTGGATGATGACTATCTATATAATCTTTCATGTAGCCATACACTTTCAAGTAGGTTAAGGTCCGGAGAGTACGGTGGCCATTCGATCGGAGAGATGTTTCTTCTCTCGAAGTCACGCATCGTTAGTCCTGCTTTGTGGGGAGGAGCGTTGTCCTGCATCACCAGTAGCCCACACTCCTGTGAGGCCACGCTATCAATTAGAGGGACTATCCTCTCAGAGTGGCCGGCTGCAGTAACAGAGCCCCATTCCTTCTCCCAGAACAAGAAAGGCCCCTTTTGCCGTACAAAAAACGAGCCCCAGAACATCCAACCAACTTTCTTCCGAGTCTTTGATGATACACACGTACTGTGGTATGACTGAGATAGATGAATGAAATAGATGGAGTCCACGAAGCGAAATATCTCAGTGGGTATCAAGTGATAAATTTGATAATTGTAAAAACAGTGACGATTTTGACTGAGGAGAGTGTTGAAGAGAAACGGGGTCTGGCTTGATGAAAATGTATAAACTTGAATGCCTCAGGCTCCTAAATGTAAGATTTTAAAGCTAGTTGGGGTAATCGGTAATCTCGATCATACGTAATATACCTTGCCAAATACCCAGTACATAATCTCAGAAATGAGAAACGATGTGCAAGATAACGATTTACGTTCAATACCTACAACGAGAGTAAGTCGACTCGAAGAATCTTAAAGTCGACTTGCACTACACATTTTCATACAACTTGTGCATAAATTTTTGTACAAGATAACGCGCACCGCGTCAATCTGCCCAACGTAACTTTTATGTGTCCAAGGTCAACTTTTTTTGAAAATGTGAATACCAAATATAATGTCGGTTCCAAGTCTACCCCCATATCATGATTTGCAGCCAATTCTAAAAGAATTACGGTTGATGATTGGGCGCCGGGAAACAAGACAATGGCGAAATACTATCCATAATTAAAGATGGCGTGTTGATTGTTGGTGGGACTCAAAGGTGCCTCAACTTAGCCAGACTGTAGATGATTGGGGGTAGAAAAAAGACAACAAAGAGTAGATTTCATCCTGAAAACACCGTAACTTTACCATACGCCATGCTTCCAGATTTACTTTTTATCTTCTAGCTTTAAAGGATTTTTAAATATCAGAATAATGGAATTGTGCTTAATGTATTGTGGTATAATCAGTTTTTAATAGAAAGGATTAAGGTTTTGGTGTAGGGGGGTTTAGAAAAGCATCAGATGTTGGCAAAATAAAAATAAATTTATTATAACTTTGAAAAGACTGTTTCAATTGATCCACTACTTTCTACTAAAATGCTTTTTTCTCTAATCCAGCAGTCTAATCCCCTTCTTCCATTCTCAACTCCAATACCACTCATCTTCCACCCGCCCACACTCATTTCTGCCGGACTTTCACCCCATGTATTTATCCACGTAATACCAGCTTCTATTTTACTAATAATCTGATGGCATAGGTTGATATCTTTTCCAAAAACACCAGCTGCAAGGCCTAAATTTGTGTCATTCGCACGTCTGATAACTTCTTCAACTGAGTCATAAGTGAGGATACAAAGGACAGGCCCAAAAATCTCTTCTTTTACAATTTTCATATCATCTGTACAATCAGTAAAGACTGTGGGCTGAATCCAAAAGCCATCCGTGTATGGAGGGGGGATATTGGTTGGTTTTTTCGGCCCACCATAAATTAATTTTGCCTTATCAACTGAAATGCCATGCTGTATGTAGTTGGTGACTTTTTGGTGGTGCAACTCGGAGATAAGAGGTCCAAAATTACACTTTTGATTCATTGGGGGCAGTGAACGTATAAAAGGCATTTTCTCTAAAAGTCGTCGTTCGAATGCACTCTTCATAGTCTTATGAATAAATACCCTAGTTCCATTCGTGCAAACTTGGCCCGTCGAAAAGAAGTTTGCCATCATGGCTCCATCGACCGCTTTCTCAATCTCTGCGTCAGGTAAGATAATCAAAGGACTCTTACCTCCTAGTTCCATAGTAATATGTTTCAAATTGCTGGCTGCAGATGCAGCAACTATTTTGCCTGTGGGAACTTGGCCTGTGAAGCTAACTTTTGAAATCCCAGGGTGGGTAACTAGATAACTACCAACAGTAGCATCACCTTGTATAACATTAAATACCCCTGCTGGTAACCCTGCTTCGGTATAAATCTGGGCAAGTATAACTCCATGGAGAGGAGTAAATTCAGAGGTTTATAACCATACAATTCCCAGCAGCTAAACATGGTGCACTTTTCCATATTGCAATCTGGATAGGATAATTCCAAGCTCCAATGCCTGCAGCTACACCAAGAGCTTCTTTTTTGGTATATATCCATGCATCCGGCCGTAGCTGTGTAGTCTCACCATTTAACCCTCCACTTGCTATGAGATTTGCATAGTACTCCAGCACATCAGCACCTGTTACTAAATCTATCACACTGGTCTCCGCAAACGCCTTGCCGGTGTCATATGTTTCAACCTGAGCAATTGCATCGTTTCGAGAACGTAGTATTGCAACTGCTTTCAAGAGGATGCGAGACCGGAAAATAGGTGAGGTTTGTGACCACGATGAAAACGCTTTCTGGGCAGATGCTATCGCTGCATCTACATCCGCTTGTGATGCCATTTGCACATCAGCTAAAACACGTTTTGTCGAGGGATCAATCGTTTGGAATATTCTTCCAGAGCTCGCGTTTTGGATTTTGCCATCATAGAAAAGTTTCTGTTTTTCAATTTGAGCCATTAAATTTTAACCTAGTCATTAGTTTTTCTTCAATGCTATTAAATGGTGGGGTAAGGAGTTGATAGGAAAAAAAGACTTGTCCTTGTATACCTACTGTTTGGCAAACCACCCTTAATTCTAATTCTTATTTTGCTTCAATCTTCATTCTTGATATTAGTCGATTTGAAATGGACTTGGATTATCCTAAAAACAGGTTTTCACGCACAATGATCTTTTTACGAATTTTGCACCCATAAACCTTGCTATCGAAATTTGGGAAACCAAAATTACTCCGAATAATTAATTTGAAAAGATTAGCAAATACACCTGAATTTTAAGCCAACCTCAAGTCGGTATAATATAAGCTATGAGCAAGAGAGTTGAAAATAAAAATTCTTATTATTTAAATTTTTAAAAACTAAAATAACACAATGCCATCGTTGTATTTAAAAAGAATCTACACAAGGCTGTTCCTGCCAGAAATGGATCTTACAAAAGAGGCAGGTTCAAGTAACTTGTATACTGTGTTGAGTTTGTTTACCTGTGTTTAAAAACTCAGTAAAAAATGTTAATAAAATGTTGGGGTTTCAGTTTCTGGAGTGTATAGCCAGTCATATCTAAACTTCATGTGTCACGACATGTCCTCATTTATGGCTGCCAATTCAATTTTCTATTTGGGTTACGCCTTCCGCAATTTAAGATTCGTAAATGAACGACTACATATTTGTGTTAGAATGTAATCTAATTGTCGGTAATACTGATGATATTACAAAAAGGCTTTTACCGTCACGAAGTCGGTGATTTATATAAATAAACGTATATAAAAAATATATTTCTAATAACTAGATAATTGCTGTGTATGTTTCTATCTATCCTCCTCTTCTTCGCCTCCCTACCTCTGATATATATAGTAAACTACCCCTTTTCTATGTACCTAATATCCCATATAGACAATAATCAATGAAATGTGAACAATTGAAACAAATGAAATGCATAATAGATTTGCCGCTAGTACAAGCGTGTTTTTGGCGAGACTAGTTAAGTAGCCGTAACACGTATCAACCAATAGATGTGACCGATATTTACCGACACTAATAAAAAATGTGAACTTTTACGCCTGGTTAGAATGATGTTGTCGAAGAAATAGATGAACAAGATGAACAACTCTTTGAAAACTCGAAATGAGTACTTAACACATGATATAGCCATTCTTGATCCCAAAAATGAAGCGGCCGAATGTTGTAGAGGTATGCTATCCAGGCTGGCCTTTTAAATAGAATTTGAATAGCCTTCACACGTATCCCACTTGAAATGGAAGACCCTATCTTCTTAGGGTGTGAAATATATACGTTGATGGAGGTACATTTGAACAACCAAAGGTTTTTTGAAAGTTTTCCCTTTGGAGGATATTCATGGTAGAGAAAGTACAGTAGATAGATAACTTCATTTTTCGTAATGGTATTCGCAAATGCTTTTTGAATGTGAGTGTCCAATTAATCTATATCACGTATTCATGATCTCTTATCCTTGACAGTCTTACACTCATCAAAGACGTATTCAAAAAAAACACACAGTGAAGTATGAAGTATTCTCTACTCATCCGTTCCCTCGCCGCTGTGGCTAGGCGGTAGCAAAATCGAGATTATAAGATTTCGACTAAGATTATCATAATTACTAACAATAAGTACAGACTTTTTACATTTTCAACTTTCATCAAGCAATATTATAGAGCTTGCTATGTATTTTAGTGATGATCTGGATTTAATTGAGCTTGTAACTGCTAAGCAATTATCTTCTAAGTGATCTGAATTCAGGCACATTGCTCATGTCCCACAAATACTGGCGAGGAAGCTACTTGTCAATGATACGTGCTTGCTATAGTTGTGAAGATGAAAATTGTTTTCTCAGCTTGTTCTATTGTTAGGGAATAGTATAATATGTAATACTTGATTCTCATCTGCTATGATGCAATTACTTATACTATACTTCAATACTCCTTCGATTGTTATCTTCCCCTACGGTGATTATGATATCAACAATTGTCTAAATACAATGTATCCATCCGCCTTGCTCCTTCCGCCTTAATGTCGATATAATGCGCCTTGACGTGACGACCTTTCAACAGATAGCTATGTGAACAATTTCTGAGCTTCATTGAAAAACTTAAGAGGTCTAGTGAGCACGTATCATTGACCAGTATTGTGGGACATGAGCAATGTGCCTGAATTCAGATCACTTAGAAGATAATTGCTTAGCAGTCACAAGCTCAATTAAATCCAGATCATCACTAAAATACATAGCAAGCTCTATAATATTGCTTGATGAAAGTTGAAAATGTAAAAAGTCTGTACTTATTGCTAGTAATTATGATAAATCTAGTCGAAATCTCACAGTCACGGTTTTGCTACCATCCAAACTGAGCGACGAGCGAGATGGTTCCATGGAGGTACCCTCAGATAGCTGTTTCACACTAATATGGAGCCAACGCTACAAGTTATAATTTAAAAATGGTACAGAGTTTTGACCTTGAACTTTGAACAACTGGTTTGGAAATTAATTACAGCAACCTGACAGATTAGATAAATCTTAGGAGATGTTGTGAAATAAAATGGATTCAAAATAAGGAAAATAAATTTGATCTTAGAGATTGAGTCTTGTCATGACATTTAAGAACTGTTAGCCTTCAGTAAAAAATGTTGATTTATTTTAGTAATTTTATAATTCCGTCTGAACTTATCGTAAGAAGAGATTTCGCTTCCGAACCCCAGGCTAAAGCAGTAGCAGGTACTTCTAAAATGGTTTCATCTGACCACGATTTTGACGACTTAATGTACTTAAAGATTTTTATACCCTTTGAAC
This sequence comes from Erysiphe pulchra, assembly GCA_002918395.1. Taxonomy (NCBI): domain Eukaryota; kingdom Fungi; phylum Ascomycota; class Leotiomycetes; order Helotiales; family Erysiphaceae; genus Erysiphe; species Erysiphe pulchra. The sequence continues at coordinate 3,910 of PEDP01000401.1, read as the reverse complement.
CACAAGCTGCCAAATACTGACCAGTATAGTCCCATCGTATACAATCAGCATGTCCTTCTATATCGAGCACCTTAGCTTCCGCAGCTTTTCCCTCCTTGCGAAGGTCAAAAACTGTAGTATGACTAGAATTTTTAGCAACAGCAGAGAACCAAATTCCATTTTCAGAGAATGCCAAATCTTTTACAGGTCCATCTAATGCAAAGTTTGCAGCATTCTCACAAGTCTTGATATGGAATAACTTTATTTGGCCGTCATTACCACCAACAGCCAAAAGATGACCATCAGGATGAAATGCCACGGTAAGCAGTTCTATAAAAATTATTATTATTTTTATTGATTAATATACCGGAACTTACCTGAATCTGTAAATATTTGACAAATAGACTTTTTACTCGCCAAGTCATATAGTACAAAACTTCTGTCAACACCAACTGACGCTAGAATATCACCACATGGATGAAGTGCTAAATGGTTGGCGCTTCCATTATGTAAGGTGAACGATAACTCGTCAATTCCAAGCACTTTTACTAGTCCCGAAGAAGTTGAAATTACAGGATAATCTGCAAACCAGATTCCATCGGTAATTGGATAGCCTACCTCGATAGTCTGCTGAATCTTATTTTCAGCAATTGAGTAGATACCTACCACACCTTCAGTGCCGCCAATAATAGCTAGTTGAGTAGTATCATTGACAGCAAGAAAATTTGTATTTGAATACAAGGGTTCGGATACAAAAGACGTCTCAAACTTTGAGATAGTTTCAAAATCAGCCCAATCAGTTGGTATTGGCCGCTTTCGACGTGTCTTTGAAAGCCTGAGAAATATTAGCAAAAATTCACAATAGTAATCAGATATTGCATTTACCTTTCTTGAGTTTCATCAACTTTAGTACAAAGCTCTAGAGGCAAGCCCTGAGGGTCAATCTGCATGGAATCTTCGATATTCACTCTATTAGTACTGATTGTAATTTTTGACAAAGCTTCGCGAGCTTGATCACGTTCTTTGGTTAAACGCGCAATAACACGAACTGCCGCATCGTGTTGATAAAGTGCTGTAGTCAATTCTTGTCTTGTTTGCTGAAGATGCTGTCGTAGTGTAAATGTCTCAATAGCAAGAGCGTCCCACTCATTTTGGAAGGTTGAAAGTAAGGATGGAATCGAAGTAAGCGTTGGAGGTCGTGGAGCAGAAATTCGAGCACTTTTAAGGTCAATTAGATCCTCAATTTCTAAGTCCTCACCATTCACTGGATCCTTATGGTTCTCTGCAATATAGGCCGTAATCAAACGTTTTTCATAAATAATGCCTTTAATGGTTCAGCCTTGCGTCTTCGACCACAATGCGATTCTTATTCCTTACCCGACTTTGATGACGCAACGGCTTGTTGTGGCACTTCTCCGGAGACTTCGCAAATCAGATTAAGCATCAAACTTGATAGTGGATTTTAATCTAACTTACTAGAACAAAGCATGTTGAGGGGTAGGATTTATTAGATGCCCTGTATTGATAGTAAGTATTTGTAGAATTCAAGTTTCTCAGCGCAAGGTTTTCGAGCTAAACTACGTTGGGCTAACATCTGAACTTCATAAAGGCTCATTTCAAAAAGTGGTTGTGGGTAGTATAACTTATCATCTAAGCCAACCTTCACAAGAGATTTTGCCTGCTTTTCTATTATGTTTAAAAAATCATATCATTGAAATCATTCTATCACGTTTCTCTAGCTGAATGTATTATAATAGATCCATCCTGTAGTAAATATTCGGGATGATCTTAAAAAGTCTTACCCAATAATTGCAACAGAAAAATATAAAGAATCTAGCCCGTTAATGGATTTAATGATCTTTTCTTATATTATTCTAATTGGTAGACCATGATTCGGTATCAGCGGAGTAAACTGCTGACTGCTATTACATTATTAGTCATTAATTGCACGCATTATAGCTATAAGTTAAGTAAGGCACATTCGAGTAGAGCGGCGCTAACTTTGAAGGATTTTCCTGGAACATAATAGACGACAGGCACTTACTTTGCTTAGTCAGATTCCTTAATAATCATTTAGGATTTGCTTACTTTGCCTCAACCTCAAATCTGTGGCTGAATATCACATATCACCGTCCATAATCCCTTGATAAACACACAAAAAGATCAATTTATATACATTGTATATCACTGCTCCTTCGACGGAAATGAGCCTTAATCAACCCTTCAGTCCCCCTATCCTCCCCATCCCAAGTTCCCTTCTCCTACCGCTACATCACATCAACCACCGTCCTCTACAATACCAGTTACTTTCATACTGGAAAACAGGCCAATTATCAAGCCAGTCCCTCCCTCAAAGCGTGCAGCTCAACACGATGCTGAACCAGAGTCAAGAAATGAGAAAAATTTCAGTCATGCCTACCTTCCGAGTGAGTTGGCTAATATAATAGCAGCACGACAGCGTCAAGAACGCGCTTGGCATATCCGTTTGTCAATATACGCTAGTATCTTCAGCAACATTGACAGTACACTGGCAACTTATAAGGAAGTTATTGAAAAAGAAGAAGCTGATATTATTAAAGCTACTCACTCTTCCTAAACAAAACTTCAACAAAAATCTCGAGAAACAAGTCGTACCATTACAACAAAAGGAAAACACATGGGCGATGGCGGCCCGGAATGGTCATAAGAAGTCACGTACCATAGTACCCATAGTAACCTCCTCAATAGCTACTGGAATCAGACATCAAACTCATCTTCCAAATCCACAACACCAGAATAGAGAGAGTAACAAAACAAAAAGTAAGAAAACATATGAGAATGAAAACAAAACGGACGATAGATTATTTTTACGTCTTCCTGCTGATCATGAATGGCGAGCGCTCTCTCCCATAGGTATTAGAGAAGTCATCGTCAAACGCTTGTCAATTTCTTCGGCCTCCATTGGTCTTATAAAGCCAGTACGCTCTGAATTTGCTTTGAGTCCATGTAACAGCGAGTCTAGAAAAAACCTCCTTGCTGCCGCAGGCGGACTTTTCATGTCTAGTGCCACTCTGGAGGCAGCCTCAAATTTGACTTCGATTCTCGTTCCCACAGTTCCGAGTTCAATCAGGACGGTCGAAGGCCGTGTTGAAATAACTAAATCTATGCTTGCTGATGAGATAGAGCGAGTCTCGTCCAAACGCTCGGCTTTTGTAAAACTTTACGGTACGCCATCTTGTGGTAACTGCAGCTCAACAATGCATGCTCAAGAAGCTTGCAAGGCACTCACCAAATGTAGGAACTATGATGGACCCCACCGATCAGACAGTCATAGTTGTTTAGCTAGACCAACTCGCTCTGGAAACCCAACAAAAGATCAACTATAAGTTTATCGACAAGCTGGCGATCGCGAGTATCAAGCAATTATACGGGCTATTGCAGCTGAAGCTAAGGCAGCAAATGCTGAAGATTCAGATGGCTCCAGTCAGACACCGATTGACAGTCAGCTCTAATATTAGCGCTACAAACAATGAAACACCAATTAATAGTCAAAGTCATATCACTAGCATTGTCAATTCAAATGAAGCACTGGTTGAAACTTCAACTAGTGTAGAAATGCGATTATGAAGAACACCTCACGAGAAAATTCCTCCCTACCGAATCTTCGATTCATGTCCATTAATGTAGGGAGAGGCGGTACAACGCATGACATTGCACTTGCTCGCGGATGTGAACTAAAACTTGATTTCTTGCTCGTACAGGAACCGTGGTGGAGAGGACACACAAAATCGCATCCCTTTTTTGGTCAACATCTACCTTTTGGAGGCAACGACGTGCACCTCGAGCTGTTACCTACACTCGGAAAAATGCAGGAGAGATATCCGCGTCTCAAATTTTCCCTTCCTCCTCACTCTCTGGGGACTACTGCTGGGTTATGGTTAATGATATAACT
>PEDP01000400.1:0-25743 GCA_002918395.1 Erysiphe pulchra | reverse complement strand
CAGAAGGAACGATCCTTGCGCTGTGGAATGGTGACCTCAAAATCGTATTAGAAATAGATGCTTCAGGGTGGGCAACGGGCGGGTGTTTGTCTCAAACTTCAGCCGTTGGCCTACTATTCGAAGTAACTGTCGCCAGCTGAGAGTAACTATGATATCCATGACAAGGAACTTCTGGCCATAATAAGATATTTAAAAGAGTGGCGGAGCGAGTTAATCGATCTGAAAGAACCGTTTCACATTCTGACGGATCACAAAAATTTGAAATACTTTATGTCTTTGAAGAATTTGTCAGAACGCCAAGTGAGATGTGAGATGGGCACAACTACTGTCTCAATTTAATTTAAAATTGAGATTCAGAGCTGGTAAACATGGAGGACGCCCGGACGCCTTATCTCGTAGAATTCAGGATATGCCCATGGCGATGGAAGATCCCCGCCTAAAAGGAAGAGAATTCAAACTAATAAAGGACGATTGATTACCTGAAAAAATATCATGGTGGAGATAAGGGTCAGCCACTCGTATCTTCTTTGGTAGAAAATTCAATTCCTCGAGGAAATCAGCTTTTCGAGGAAGAAGAACTACAGCAACTCTGGGATCAGGCTGTAACCGAAGATACGTCGCAATTTCAAGAGCTGTACTACACCCTATGGAAAAATAAGGACCAGTTTCCGACACAGTTTCAATTGAAGGTTAACCGAGCTGAATATGAACTTGACCTTCGAGGAGCGCTCTGTTTTCGCAAACGATAATTGTGGATTCCAAACTCAGAGTCACTGAAAATAGCATTAATTCACAAGGTACATGATTCTTATATATCAGGGCATCCTGGACGTAATGGTACATTAGCGATATTTTCTCGAAACTTTTATTGGCCAGGCATGAGTACAATGGTACGACAATTTTGCAGAAACTGTGACATATGAGGCAGAGCGCATGTTTACTATTACCAATTTCTGATAGATTTTACAGTGAACTCTCCATCGATTTTATGACTGACCTACCGGCAAAGGAGAAATCAGATCCGTGTTACTTAATAGTGATTACAGATCGCTTATTAAAAAGCGTTACATTGGAACCAATGAACTCTATGAATGCCGAAAAATGTGCAGAGCGTTTTCTAAATTGTCATTATCGCTTTCATGGTTTTCCTCAAGCCCTTACTTCGGATAGAGGTTCAAACTGGGTAGGAGATTTCTGGAGACACTTGTGTAAATCAGTCAACATTGAGCAAAGACTGTCAACAGCATTCCATCCTGAGACCGATGGTTCAACCGAAAGAATGAATCAGGAGATACTGGCGTACCTACGGGCTTTTATTTCGTTTTCACAATTAGAATGGTCAAAAATGTTGCCGTCGGCTCAGTTAGCAAGTAATAATAGAGATTGTGCTAGTGTAGGGCTGAGCTCATTCTTCCTGGAACATGGTTATCGCGTAGATCCAGTCCAAGAGGTACCTCCGGTCGATAAGAAGTCGTTGAAACCTCCGATTAAAAGGACTCAGAACTTTGTAACAAGAATACGAGAGGCACAAGAATATGCTACGGCAGCAATGGCCATGGCTCAGTAATTGATGGAAGGAAATGCTAATAAAAATCGAAGTTCGGCGCCTATGCTGCGAGTGGGTGATAAGGTATGGTTAAACCTTAGAAATATTAACATTCCGTAGCCGAAAAAGAAGCTTGCGTGGGTGAGCGCCAAATATTCAGTCACTAGGGTTAATTCGCCTCATGTAGTGGAGCTAGATGTTCCATCAAGTATTTTTCCGGAATTTCATGTAGACCTGTTACGCAAAGCAAGTTGTGACCCTCTACCATCGCAAATTCAGGACGACTCGCAACCTGATCCTATCGTCAGTGAGGGACAAGATACCGAGCCGGAAAAAACTGTAGAACGTATTTTGAGAGCTGAGCGTTCACGACGAGGGCGAGGCTGGGTTAAAAGAGTTTTAGTCAAATGGAAGGGGTTTGCCGAACCAAACTGAGAAGATCGTAGTGAACTTGAGAATGTCAAGGCTTTAGACAAATTTGAAAAAGAATTTGGCTTGGGAGATGGCGCGGGAGTCAACGAAGGAGCTAGGCAAGGAACTAGAAATCTTCGTTCCCAGAAAATGGTGCATTTTACCGTTTTGCCTTAGCCCTTAACATCCCATTTTATAGAGAGCGTAGAGGAGATTATGTTTGACCAAAAATCAAGTATTTTAACATTCTATAAATTTCTCAACGACCTAGGACTTCCAAAATGTTTAGAAAATTTAAATTCTGGGTGGCAGAACTCAGATATAGGCTCTGTTGCACGTGTTATTGAACCGTGATATCTGGAATTCACTTATTCGAGACCTGTCTGGTAAATTGTATGGATTAATTACCAGTTCGACGCCACTACGAACAATCATTAGATAATATATGGCAAACAAGATCTTCCTTATGGATAGCACTAATAGATGCCAGATGCCATTGTTACATGGAGTAGGTGTTAAGGCCACTAACGAAAATTTTACACTTTTCTATTGCACTTTACGATTCGATGGTCTATAAGTTGGCGTTTACAACGCTTCAAATAAGTATTAAATGTACATCAATTTCATTTTTCCCAGAGGCAAAATACATCAGAATTATATCAGTTCCCTCCAATAGATAGATGATGCTCTTCGATGAAATCAAAAATATTGAATTTTATTTGTTGTGAAGATTGTAAGTTCACTCTAGATTCCACCTGTATCTTTGTGCAGTTATGGAATTTACTTCAAGCAATCGTAGTACACAAATTATCAGAATTCAATTTTGATTACCCCTAGTATAGTTGGTTCTACATATAAGAACCAGATGAAAGAATAAATCTGAGCAGATTTGGGATATTCTCGAAGATCTATCTAATTTCCACCAAAGACTTTCTTCTAAATTTTTAACCAGATATTTTCGTAAACATCCAAGGCCTCTGTTAGGGGAAAAATTTACAAATTTCTAAATTTTTATACTAATTCACCATAGTTCACAAACAGGTTCTTTAACTGGACAGTTAAAACTTTCTCTGAAGTCCCTTGAATTTGCCAGAGTCCCAACAGCACGTGACCACATTGGTGAGTGAGGATCAGAATGGATACGAGAAATGGCTGTTTCTCTTCTGCTCTTACTACACCACCAGTTCCCGAAGCCAATAAAAAACAGTTGATCTTGAGAGAAGTAATCAAGACCTGGAAGATTTTGGTCTGAAGAGGTGGCCTGTCGTCTCTTCCATGCTGAGAATGATGCTGTCACACCACCTGCATCAGCAATATTCTCCCCTAAAGTGAGTTTTCCATCAACATGAAGTGGTTTTCCATCTAATCCTGGAATGGTAAAATTGGAATACTGGTTCACAAAGCATTGTGCTCTCTCTTCAAAGCTGGAAACTGTTTCGTTATTCCACCAATCTGTGTATTTACCGTTCTGGTCGTAGTGGCGTCCTGTAGAGTCAAAAGCATGAGACAGCTCATGGCCTGAGATTGAGCCAAAGGCACCATAATTGAGATATTGTGGAAGTTCAGCATCAAATACGGGAAATTGCATGATACCGGCTGGAAAAACTATTTCGTTGTATGGATGTCTGTAATAAGCATTGACGGTTGGCACCGTCATGCTCCATTCGTCACGATTTACTGGTTTTCCAAGACGACTCCACATACGGGCAACTTGAAACTGCTGAATTGAAATTGAGTTTTCAAAGAAATCTGTGGAGCTAATTTTCAGAGATGAGTAGAATCCCTTCAGATCAATTGGGTCTAAAATATTTGGGTGCTATAAAATGTTAGTGGATTTTTATTGCAATTTGAGACTCTCGTACTTTAGAGGGATAGCCAGTCTTTTGTACAATTTGGTGCACTTTAGCTGTGGCTAATTCGACAACTCTGGGGTCCATCCAGGGAGCTTTTTTCAATATCTGAATAAACGAGGTTTTAATGTCAGATAAAATTCTATCACCTGTAAGTTTCGCATTCTCAGAGAAAGTTTTTTCAACGTAAAATCGACTGAGAATCCAGCCAAGTCCATTGTCTACGTGACCTATACATTTTCTCCAACGCTCAGGGACAGATTCAGGATCCTAGACCATTAGAATTAGATTTACTTGATAGATAATTTTCTTTTCTTACCTTTCCTTGAAGTTCATTTATAAATACGGAATATGGCTTTGTCTCTTCAGCTTCTATTGCTTGAGCGAAAACTTGAACAAATTTCCAAATGAAGTAAGCCTGAATCACTCCTTTCGGAGTTTCTTGGAGAATATTTTTTAATGATTTCATGTAGCTTGGTGATGCAACTATAAGGCTTTCGGTTGTAAAGTTCGGAGGAGTCAAATTTTTGAGAATATTTGAAAGAGATATCTGTGGCGTAAATTTATCTGCAACATCAAGAGATAGAGAGTTATAAAATTTCTAGAGAAGAAAGATTAATAATCTGCAATTTATTTAAGTAGTAGGCATACACACGGTAACATCGTTGCTATCTGAAGCACTTGGGCTAGCAAAGGATAGCCTTTTCTCAAAATTAACCACGTTGCCTGCTAAATAGTCGGGAATAGAAATCCCAATGTTATAGCTATTACTGTAGGGCAACTGTGTCAAATTATTTGGACTATTTTGCCAGTGGGCCAGGTTTAAGTTCTTGAAAATTTGAGCTAATGTTATATTATATTTCTGAGTAACTGACTCATCTTCGTAGTAGTTTTTGGCAGGGAGACCAATCATACTAGGTGGAGATGCTTTAACGACAACAAGATCTGGGTTTTTGTCATCAGTGCCTGCGGATAAGGATATTAAGCTTGCTATTCCTAGCTTTTCAAAGAAAATCATTGATTCTGATAGCTGTTTTTCATCATCTGTTGTAAGAGGTATTCTTTCAAATACATTCGACGCAGCGACTGGAAATAAATTCATGATTTGCTGTATAACCTTTTTCAAAGGTTCTACTCCTTCCTTCTTTATCTTTGACTCATCCATACAAGCATCGTAAGCACTTCGCAGTTTAGTAAAATTTTCTTCATCAATCGACACCGAAGTATCAGTCCCAGCTACTTTTGTATGTAAGAAAGATTGTTGAGTCTGAAACTTAGAGTGCATTAATAATGTTAGCTGTTTTGAGATGAAGGCGGGAGCTAAATCACCCTAGAATCTATCGGATATGGAGACTGGATGATATTTTTGAGTATTTGCTCCGATTGATCACTCATGATAGTACCAGTAAATATATCTCCTTGATCAGATCGTAAATGATGTCGTTCTTTCCATCCACCACATACTAGCTCTTCAAAATCTGTACATGGATCAATACTCTGATAGTTTGGTGATAGATTATATAATATTTCAGAAGACGCATGAATACATGCTGGAGTTAAGCAGGTAGCTGAATCATTGAATTTTCCTTCAATTTGTCTTGTTAGTAGAGATTAGAGAGACACACTTCTAAGCTACATACTCTTTGCGAAAAAACCCACAGTGACAAGAATCAACGATACTGATAAGCTAACCAAAGTCAAAGCATAGGTTGACGTGTAGAAGATCCATTTACATGATCTTTTTGGGGGAGATGTAGCTTCATGATGAAGACTTGTATCTGTTCGCAGAAGAGGTACAGCTTCTTTTTCGTCCATGGACATTGCTGTGTGTTATCTTACTTGCAGTATTTGACGACTGCTAGTTATAAGCCGTCAATGTGATTTTTAATATTTTTAAAGATACCAGATTACTCTTATATAGCAAGCCCACCTGGAGTGAGGTTGTTCCATGCCGGTGCTCCGACTTTGAACTGAGCTTTGCAAAGATAAACTTTAAATCTTTGTCGGATTAGAATACTTAATACCCTATACATATTGACTGATAGTATAGTTTTGTTATCAATCCTCCGAGAATGCTGGTTTTCAATAATCAAATTAGTTTTTAGGTGTCGAGGTTGAAGCTGTAGTTAGCTCATTAAACTTAACTCATTCAACATTCAATCAAGAAATAAAAATTTATCAGTCTTAATTGGAAATGGCAAATGGATCTCAGAATACCCTATTCTCCAAAGGCTTGGTTTATAGAAGTGCCATTTTGAACAGGCACAAGACCTGAGATCACCTGATATTCTGTTTGTTGCTTCATAATTTTTTTGATTACAGTTTACTGAAATTACTTAATTATTCTGTCTAAATCGGAATTGTCTTAGCTTTACACGGATGATTGAATAGTCGGTGAGCTTTCCCGGGGCAGATGAAAACAGGGGGAAAAGAACTATGTGTTTCAACTTACTCCTCACACTGAAACCTTCGGCTTTCCAAAGCTTTGATACTTTGCCAAAATCGTTATTATCTCAGCTTTCAATCGAATCGGAATAGCTCATAGCAACAAGTTGAGGTTGTTTTACGCACCCAATACGGCTCATTTCAATCTCTAATGATGCCATGAGAGTTATCTATGGCCCTAAGCACGTTCCAGAATTATATCAACAATACTCTTCAAGAGCATCTTAATGTTTACTGTACCGTGTAACTTGACGACGTCCCTATCTACAGTAACTGAACTCCCAAATTTCAGGGATAGGTCTGAAGACTGAATGTTTCATACTGAGCCTAAAGTTGTGAAGATGAAAGTAGAAAATTAATTATATTAAGTCGAGTCCGACCATCCACCATCCAACCACTTTCGTTTAAATGGTAAACGCTTCTAGTAACCCCCCACTTCTTACATGTAACCCCTGCATAATCCAAAATAGGTTTATCGGAATCTATGATCTATGACAAGTTAAGCGAGATAGTAATGTAAATAGCCAGCAAAAAAACTCGTTTGAGTTATTCGGTAAAGCTCATGAAATCTGAATCTTCTTCATAAGAAATAATCTAAAGATCGTAGTTTATTTTACTACCTACACAATTCTTTAGTTTCGTGGTTAAGAAAGGGGCTTCCTTGTTATCGAATAATGAAAAATGCTGTTCATTATTTATAGCATATGCTTCGATAGATCGAAGCTATGTCACAGTATGGAATCATGTACATTCAAGCACAGATAAACGCCGCCAACTTATAGATCTTCGCTCACAAAGATATTCTACAGATTTCACACAGGTGCTGCTTTTAGGCTTAGAAGCTATCTGAAGCTAGTTTGTGCAGAAAAACGAACTTGTTCACCGGGTGAAAGAGATTATACTAATCTCCTACCATTTCCTTTCAAATCAGTGTTTCAATAACTATGATACAGTACTCCAACGTCACCATCGAAGTCGATATTCCTCCTGAAACCTATTTCAAATTGCTTCTACGTCGCGTTGAGTTGATGTTTACTGAGATCGAAAAGGTGGTTCTAAGACGGTGCCAGTAGGTCTACTACAAAGTCTAATGATTTCAGGGTATCAAAATCGTAATAAAAGATCGAGAACAAGACATAGAGCTTCAAGTCTTGACTTGCTAACATTCCAATGCGGGTAAATATTCTCTAACTTTAATATTCCCAGTGTTGTTTCCATCCATCTCTTCATTTTGTAGCTGAAAGATGAGCCAATGGTCGTTATCCACGCTCTGCTACAATCTGGTTCAAAAAGCGATCCCGTACTGCTTTATAGAGAATCCAATCGCTTTAATATAATACGTAATACAAGTGGAGTGAGGTGTGGGATGAATCCCCTAATAGAGGCAAGCTTAACTCAATTGGCGTGCGTATTTTGTCAAAGAGTTTAGACAGAAGTTAGTGATCCCAACTCTACTTGTCTTAATTATTTTTAGGCCTTATTATCGGTAAATAACTCACTGTAACGAAGTTCATAATTACCCGATAACTAAATTATGTAATGATGTATATTATTAGGGTTAGCGTTAACTCGACTTATAAAGAGCGGGGTTAAGGCACCCCTGTATGTAAATAGATAGAATAAATAGACCACGAACATGTAGATAAGAAGAACAACAAGAATTCAACCAATTTTAGAAATCGTAAATTTGCATATACAATAAACAACCGCGTTCTACCAACACTGATTAGTGTGCACAGATCAGGAACAGTATTACTCGAAGGAACAACTTTTCAGCTCAGTTTGTGGTTTCACGCTTCTGTGAAGAAACTTGTTCGACAATTACAAGGCTAAAGTAATCGGTGTCATCTCGTTATCATTGTTTATTCCAGCTTCAACGTCAATCACGTTATTGTACCATTTGAACCTCTGGTTTATCAAGTTTACTTATCAAAAATCAAATACAAAAAATCATATAAAAGTATAATTACGGAGGCGAGCTTCGAAGCAGATCTTACGTATTGCCATTGTTTGTGATCGGGTTTTTGGTCCTGAGTAGGGATATGGACGGAATAAGCATTTCGGGTCATTGACTGGATGTGCGCCGTGGCAGTGGATATATTTCGGAGGGCAAATTTGTCCTTCAGGGGCAGCGCAAAGGGATTTGTGGTCATTCTCTGCATGCTTTGAAGAGCCACAGAGACGACAGCGGGGAGAGAAGCGCAAATTCGACTATTATTTCATAGCCAGCAGCGTGTGTATTGTGACATAGATGATCGTTGGGGGAGTACGTGAGTGTTTGTTCTACAACCAAAAAGGTATAGAGTACGAGGGAGACGATTATGAGATTCGGGACAGCGGACTTTCAATGAGGTAGAAGAGGAATCGAGGCTAGCTTCTTTGTTACGTGAAGGAGTTATAGAGAGTGGAGGGGTTCCAACTGCAGCAGTAACTTCGGATTGGACTGCATCTGTTGTGACAGGTAGTAGGCAATGCTTTAGGTTTTTATCAATTGCGCCGAAAGAGCGTAGGCTTGATATTTGTATAAATGTAATAGAGAGTAGTCCCTTTAAGTATGGTTGAAAATGCCTTGAAGTATGTGCTTTTACGAACTCCTACTTTTCTCATACAAATCGAGGAAAATGCCATATTTGTAATCAAAAATCTCAATTCCTCCACCATACTTGAGATCATCTGTATACATACTCGGTAAGTTAATAGGATTATTTTGGATGTGTTTAGATGGAGCAAATCCGAGTCATTACTCGAGAAGAAAGGTGATTCTACTTTAATTTCCCGGAGATCTGACGATTGCTGTAGAAGGATAGTACTTATCTTTGAAATTCGGGATTTATTTGGGGTAAGCTGCTACTTCATTAGTCTCTCTGAGATAGCCATGTTAAATATCTAAAGACCATGCCATGGTATCTAGGCTTCTGTGGCTGTGATTAGGTTTTCAGCAATAGATTTACGGTTTTAAAGAATATAGTCTATAATGAGGTTAAAAAGGTCACGAAGAATCTTAGTTCCTTCAGTTGTTTTTTTACACAGCAATATCATGATCTGCATTTCAATTTTCAGGTTTTTGAAGAAGGCTGACAGCGGACCGAGAACTGAATGGGAATCGTATAACTCAAAAAAAATTAAGAAGTTAAAGAATTAATTCGACAAAGAGATTCAAGGAAGATTACTTTAATGTCGAAAAGTTCTGTAATTGACGGAAGACAATGCGTGAGGAGTCCGACTACATTGGATCTTCTCGTGTTAGAGTAGATTTTCTTCCTCATTAATCTCAATGCAATTTAGAATACCTCACCTTTTCCAACCGTAGAGCAAAATCTCTGTATTGATGTGTTTGTAGATTCTGACGTAGTGATGTTAACACATCTCATTTTTGATCTTTGCCTATTTCTCGCTAATGCTTGAACGGCGTTGCCGAGACAGGAAAAGAAATTAGTACAGGGGGTTAAACATAGGAAGTTCCAAAACGGACTAGCTTTCAAATGTCGTAAGGAAGCATCAGCACAGTTAAATAATCAATATGAAATTGAGAAAAGACTATATTCTTTCTACCACTAATTACAGAAAGCACTCACTACCCTTAAGTTTATGTTGTTGATACACTAGAGTTTTGTCATTAATTTACGAGATTATTGTTGGTAGAACGCGGTTGGTTGAATCATATATGTGCGAATATACGATTTTGTTAAGTAGTTGTAAGCTCGGACCCATAGAACCTACCTTCACAATCAAATAACGGTCTCTCAAACGGCAGTTTTTACAATTGGATTACTGAACTAATTGATCAATGTTGGTCCAAATTACCGATAAGTTTTATGATATTTGTTGTTGTTTTTAGGGGAACATTAAATTTTTACCCCTTTCTTTATTTTCTTACGTCCCTACCCTGCTCCCTGCTCCATTGATTGCCCATGCCCTGTCGCTACTAGGGTCTGCAGCAAGCCAGAGATTGTCAACTCCAATCAGCACTAGAAAATTTATCACCGGAAGAAACCAGGGCTAAGGAATCCATAAAATTACTCCATCTAATTGGTTAAGCCACGCCAGATTTTAGTTCTGACTGATTAATTCTGGGAATCATCCCGTTTTCTTATTTTCTTAACCCCCTCCCCTACTCTCTCGACTGCTCTCTCCAATCAGCATTAGAAAAACTATAAACGAAAGTGACCAGGGCTTTAGTTCCAACCAATAACGAATAACGAGAGTCACTCACTAATGATTTGGGACAAATGCTAGAACACAAATCCACATATACCGTTTAAATCTCCTCTGCCTCTGCTACCTCTGTCTCTTATGTCGTTACAGTCCTTTGTGGTCGACGAGAAAAGGTGCGGGAATCGAGTTTGAGCTCTCTACAAATGTGATGGCCTCGTGCTAGACTAATTACCCTAGGTTATAGCTGCATGTTCAAAGGCAGAAAATTCCTTATGAGTATTGCTTGGATCGGTTTGCTCAGTCCCAAATTATTAGTGAGTGAGTGACTCTCGTTATTGGTTGGAACTAAGGCCCTGGTCATTTTCGCTTATAGTTTTCCTAATGCTGATTGGAGAGAGTCGATAGAGCAGGGGAGGGGTATAAGAAAATAAGAAAACGGCGTAGGAATTTGATGATTCCCAGAATTAATCAGTCAAAACTAAAATCTGGCGTGGCTTGACCAATTAGATGGAGTAATCTAATGGATTTTATAGCCTGGTTTCTTTCGGTGATAAATTTTCTAGTGCTGATTGGAGTTGACAAATCTCTGGCTTGCTGCAGACCCTAGTAGCGACAGGGCATGGACATTCAACGGAGTGCAGGGACGTAAGAAAATAAGGAACTACTCTGTTCTCTATAAAATTATTTACAAAGGGAATCCTTTAACCTTTGACGTCTGGGGAAAAACCAGCTCCCATTGGTCAGCTAACACGTCAAGCATTTGTTAGATAAATAACAGCAACCACAAGACACGTGAAGTAGACCCATGCTTGTGGGTAGATCATGAATTTAGGCCGAAGTCTCGCTTCAGGGATTATATCCCTACTAGTCGAAGTATAAAATACTACATCCGGCATTTCCTCCCCAATCGGCAAACTCATTTTCATACCACAATTTCTCGACACCAGGCCTCGAAATAAATTGGTCACCCGTATAATCATGTGATATTGTTGGGGTATTAGCCAGGCGGGCAATTGCCAAATTCTTAAGTGCCCTGTGCGACACACAACCACCAACTGCTGCAAGAACTAACTTTGAAATCATCAACACGAACGTCATAGTTTTCATTGATCTAGTATTTTATTCTCACGATTCCTCCATACATAATTCAAAATGAGTCGCCACCCTTAACATTCGTGTCTAGACGTCTAAATAGAAAAAAGTGTTCTCAAGAAGACAATATTTCAAGATAATTACCAAGCATAAATTACTACTTCATTTTATTTAGATTAAAACAGTTCACCAAACTGGTCTGAATCAATCAAATGTCACAACTTAATTAAGAATCTTGGAAGACAAGTTTGATGTTCATCTCGTCGCGAAAATGTGACACCCAAACACGCTCGAGGTCGGCGGAAGCCCACGCTTGGCTCTCTCAGATGAAATTGAGAGAGCTGAGGAATTTTTGAAATTGCCTTCTATTAAATGCGCTAGCCTAAGCTAGCTAGCATCTTTTATTTCTTGGATCCGAATCAAAGAGTAATTAATCTAGTCTGAATTGGAAAATCGAGAGCACAATCGTCTTCTGGTTGTGATTCTGTGAGTGTTTATCGAAAGTATGCGCGACAGGTCTCTGGCCGCTCTAGAAGAAAATGGCGGGCCAACAGAAGGGTGGGGGTAACAAAATGATTTGGAGATGCATGGTCTGGTCTGGACCAGGTGTAATAGTCTGTCTAGGTATCAAGGAGGCTCAGAACTGAATTGTCAGAATTTCCAAATAAGCGACATTTCTGCATGTTGATGTCACCACGCATTTTTTAAATCCGACGTGAGATACATCTCCTTCACTTCGTAATATTCGACACACTTCCCTTGGGAGAACTTTGCAAGTTAGCGCCATCAAAATTACCATCCTGATTATTAGGGCCGGTCAGACTTAAAATTAACAATTAGTGAGAATGAATTTTCCTAGAATTCGGACCTTCCCCGCGACGCTGATAATCATAAAGACTACCAAAACATTAATATTCCATCATCATCAACTTTAAAGCCCGACATTGCATTCATAAACTTTCATTTTAATCCAATAATTTGAATCACAGTAAACTTGCCAAATCTAAACTTTGCACATTTTTTCCTGTCAGAAATGAGTATCTGGGGAATGAGGGCTGGTTAAACAAAATGAGGTGATCTTTCAATATTACATAGATAGATTTGTAGGCCTATAAATACTATTTTTTGACATTTTTACTTACTGAAAAGTTAAATCTATGACCCGAAGTTGAATGCGACATTTATTTTCATATAAAGAAAAAAAATGAACAAATATTGAAAGAAATATGGGACTATATTATGAATATGAAGATTTTGATGTGGTTTTTGCTTTGCTCATTTAAAATTGTCATAGGTACGTACGGATTTCGGAAGTTGGCTGACTTACACACCTCTATTGCACCTTCACTTCAAGATTAGATACCCCAAGCTTTAGCATCAAAGCCCCAAATTTTATACAAGTGATTTCAAGGTATTATGGAGCTTAACTCTTGAATTTCAACTTCATTTATTCACATTGTGGTTGCTATTAGTAACTGCACAGTATTGATCGTAGAAATGCGTGCCCGCGTCGTCAAAAATACTTTCTTCCAACCACTCTATTTGCACCTGAGTCTCATCAAACTGCTCTGGAATCTACACCCAAGATAGCTCATATGTCAGCTAATAGGTGCGTCAATTTGAATTCTCAATTATGAGTGGTGGCTTCTTCTACTAAATGCTTTATTCCATCTAGTAGGATTTCCTGCGTATTGGCGAACTTTTTCGCATATTGCCGAAACCCCCTTTCCACTGGAGGTCTATCTAGAAAGGGGGCGAAGCGGAAGAATTATGGTTCGACTTTAGCCCAAGATTAGATATGATCGATCAATCATAGGGTGGCGAAACTGCAAAGATAGAAAAAGAACTTTAAAGCCTAATGGCTTCGGATCCAATCGTCAAGCCAGCGGGCTAAATTGCATCCTAATATATGGATCATTAATAATTATCATCATGACTAATAGAGGTCTGACTAAGCATAATATTGACAATCACGTCATGATCTTACTTACAGGTAAATTCACGACCAACGGATATGCATTATTATCCTTATGTGCAACGCGTTAATTTCCCGATTCATAGATCCCGATTTACATTCAAGCACTCAGCCACAATCTATTTTTTAAGTATATATCTTCTTTACGAATCCTACTTCGTCATCGTTTGCTTTGCTTTCGTTACTTTTTGCTAATCTGGGCTTTACAAACAGAAAATGCGAATGGAGACTTGCTACATATGAAGAGACGTGCTACGCTCCTTTCAATTGATGATTAAAATGACTTTCTATACGAGTTAGGAACGTCAACTAGTTTGCCTCACTTTCGATTATGGTCAGTCATCTATAAACTCCGGATTGATGTGCTCAATGAATAGCAGCATTAATGATAATAATCCGATTTGGGAGTTGGCGGTCATATGTTTCTATTTAGGTTACATCTTTTAAGTATCAATATATCCTACAATTACTACTGCTATCATAAATATGTTTTTGTATATTACTTGGTCAATAAATTAACTCGTTGCTAGAAACTACCGAAAGTGTTTCCTTAGATGCTAGAATTCAAAAGAAAGTGGAAAAGATTGAAATTTATAGGCCTTGAATTTGATCTAAAGACTTTACTAATATTTCACATAGACCCAATAAATTAAACGTGTGTTTGCGATTTTTCTCCATTGAATCGCTTCCTTTAATTGAATGCATCATCCTTTATTCTAAAGATATTCAAAAGACGAAACATTTCCATTCCCAAGAGAGTCGTCAGCAGACAGTATTAATTCTGGCTAGCACATCAATTAGATCTCCTTTGATTCTAGGGAACAGCTTGAGTTTATCTATATCTGATGAGAAAATTTTAGATCACAACTCTGATATGAAGAATATTTAGATAAAAATGAGAACAGGGCCCAATAGCTTGAGCTTGATGATATCATAATATGACAGAAACTCACATTATGGGGCAATTCTCATTTATATAAAGGTGAAAGAGAAGCACAGAAACTGAGAGGTAATTCTAAGTTTATTGAAACACAGTAAAGAAATCCTTGAAATCATTCTGCATCATCTTCATTTGATGATGAAGTTTACCTGAAAATCAAATCTAATAACCCAGTCTGATTAAGTAGATTTAGCTTAATTATGTTTTCGAATGGTACTGTGTTTGTTTGTTAGAAATAGTAGAAATAAATCTAGTTATTGAATATAACCTATTGCACATCTAAGAAATGTAAGTTTATTACTCTTCGTCTTTAAGGAATGGCTTTTGACTTGAAAATTTTTGAATGTGTACCGGTTGAATGCCTATAGACTATAGATCTGGTAATCGGTTGTAAATTTCATCGTGATCGGCTTAGGCATTTTAGAGTGATTTTCAGGGCTCAGGCTATATTAGGCAGGAGTCACGCGACCAGAGGCCTTACTTGGGGTTTTAACGGGCGTAAAACTTCGGCATGTAAACACAAATAGTGGAAAAGAAGAGGAAGTATAGATTTCTTAAGCCCTATATATTATCTGTTACTCAATTCCTTACTGTAATGCTCATTTACGTCGAAGATCTGTCAAATTCTGTCAATTGAATAGATTGAGATACAATTTACTCAGCAATCGCAGTTTGCGCCAATCTAAATGGGTAAAACTCGACTCGGAATTGATGTAGAGCATTTATATTTACCTGCAAATTCCCAAACTGACTTGATTCTACTTTGTTTGATAAAACGTCGAGTGAAGATTGATAGTTACATGCGTTAATGAACGATAAAGTCATTCGAAAAGTGAATATTCACCTAACCTGAAATAGGCATGTTAAGAGACACAATGGGATAGAATTGAGCATCTCATACAGAGATGAGGAACATGGCATGTCCTATCATTAAAACGGTGGCAGAACTAGAGATGAAGTTTAGCTTTCAAGCTCGGCGCTTATCGTAGTAAATAGTGTCTGTGTTTATCTACAGACCAAGCCCAAGGGTTAAGCTGATTGGCTTTGCTGGTTTCCTTTCACTGATCTTGGGACTATCTATCCACACGCTCGGAAATAGTTGACTATCTCTCATTCATAATATTTGGAATTCGTCACTTACCTTTTTTTCTATATATGAACTTTGCCCAGGCCTGGCCAATTTGAGCCGTGCATTTCTCATAAATTCTGAGGCCCGTGCATCCCATGACAGGATGCTTTGCAAAGCTGCTGATATCTGATATTGTTAGGTGTTAGGGGTGTACTTGGCGGCTCTGCCTTAGTGCCCTTTCAAGGAGTATCTTCGTTAACGACGTCATCACGTCTTTTTGCCCTGTCACCTCCTAGACCGCTACGGCTGTGAGCGAGAAAAGAAACCCTTGGTTAATTAATTGATTCTCGATATCATGCCTATGGACATGATATCAAGAATTAGAGCAGTAATAACGAAGCTTGCTATATCATACAACTACCGACTGACTATCTAGGGCATGCTATCATCACCAAAGGAATTACCTGAATCAAAATCCTCGAGCTACAAGACGCGGCAGCACTCATCTCGCGATACATCTACCACCTATTCTTTACAATATGGAAAGGATAGTCTTCTAAATCCCGAGGCCTCTCTAAGTAATTTAACTAAAAACTTAGTTACAAAAAGATTGGACGAGTCGCATGTGGATAAGTCAAGAGATGCAAAAAATTGTGGTATACCTCGGTCATCCAGTCACATAAAGATATCATCAGAAACTCCGATTGAAGGATATCTTAGGAAAGAAGCTTTACTTGGGTTGCCTATGAACAACTCAGCAGCCGAAGTTGAACGTCTAAGAGCAGCCATGGACTTACAACTCCAGCTCAGTCAAATGCGGAAAAAACCCGTGGAGCAGTCTAGAGATCAAAACAAACCAGAATCTTTAGAATTTCAAGAGAGTAGCTCCTCGAAAACTACTGTTGATGAGATTCTGCGACCACCGACGTCAGAAGCAGTATTTACAAGCCCAACAATTCTTGGTCCAGAAACAACAAGTACGGATTCATCGACTAGAAATTCTCATACGGGGACTACTACACCTAGAGCTGAGACAGTACAAACCCCATCTTACCCTTTTCCATTGATGCGCCCCCCACATTCTACCAGAAACAGCCATGAACCTTTCACAAAACTTTCTCCTACGGATAATCATCCTAAAAATGGCCTGAAATGGCCTCGGTTTGATTTAAAGGGTAACAACTCTCAAATTGATTCCGTAAATACGTCAGAAATACAATTCTGTCCAGTACAATCTTCAAGGGACAGTAACAAGTCTATGTTTGCGTCGCCGAATCTTTATAATTTATCTTTGATGCTTAGTTCAGAGCCTGGTCTTGATGCATGGTGGGAAACCCTTGTAGATATCTTGAAAAATATATATGGTGCACATAGAGCAACTTTATCTGTTCCTGCAGATTCCACTGATATTGAGAATGTGCCGTGGGGTCAAAAAGCAACTTTTAACATTGTAAAACCAAGTAAGATGAGAAATAAAACTTCCCTTAGACGATTCAGTAATGTCTCCAACTGCTTATCAACCCAAAATGGCTCTTCAAAAAAAAGTAAAAGCGCTAAAGATGATTTGGAAATATCTGTATCGAACACTAATCGGCCCGGTCTCCAAAGCCGGCATTCTTTCACTGCGTATGAAGATACAAAGCAAGATTACATTTCAAATTTAGAAGCTTCTCAAGCACCAAATTCACGTCCTAATTTAATACCGAAGGCAAGGGGTCAATTCTCAACATGTACGGAGTTTCCGCCGCGAACACGCACTTTAGAAAACGCACAGTTGCATTTGAAGTCATTAGAGGATCATTTAATACCTGAAAGCACTCAGCTACCAAAGTCTTGGGCTTGTAATGAAAATTCAGGTTGCGATTCAACAGGTCGTGTCTTTACATTCTTGCAGGCGCTGGACCATGAGATAGATCCATTAATCGATAACAAAGGAATATCAAGAGTACTACAACGTGAAAAGGTTATTGCCTTGATACGCGACTATCCATATGCTTTTTCTTTAAAAAATAATGAAAATAGTGGCGGGAAAAAATCTCGTCAAAACTCTAGATCTAGATGTTTAGATAATGATTCTAAAGCTTCGTTTTTTGGTCAAAGGAAGAGTAGGTCTTGTCGTGCAGGCTCTTATTCTCAAAGTGTCGATCTAGATACAAACCCAAGTAATAATTCAAGACTAGACTATGAATACGAGATGGAGCAAGAATTAGAATATGATGACTATGAACAAGCCCCTGCTTCACCTTGGTCTCAATCTCCTGCTCCTTCCCCTGCAGTTCACACGGAGACATCTGATAACCTCTTTTTCACGGACATACAGGCAGTCGATGAAGAATCATTTAATCCTCGAAGCGCTTCTCCGAACTATAACGAATGTCCTCTTCCAGAAACCATTGGAGTAGATAGATCATGGACAATTTTACACGTTCCTCTTAACCACCCGTTACTTTCAAAGCCAGTAAAATCTTTTCGTTTGGATGCAGCTGCACTAGAATCAAAGTCAACAGGTGTATTAAAAGATAATCAAGCTGTTGATATAGATGACGATCGACGGCCTACATCATTCAGAGAAAAAAAAGGAGGAAGAATTCCCATCGCGATACTTTCCCTCTTAACACCTCTAATCCCTTACCCCTCTAACCTTCGTGATTCTTTACAAGATCTTGCACCTCACATTGCTACTACTTTCTCTTTATGTCGTCAGCTTTCAAATCTTCAAACTGAGATTTCCGGACTTTCTCGGAAAAGACCATCCACCATGGGATTTGGAGCTGTTGTTTCTAGTGCTTTCCAAAATAATATCGAAGATCGTCTTAGTTTTGAGCATGTATCTAACTCTCAATTCTATGATGGCTTACATAATCGACGTACAGCGGGTAGTTTGACAAGCCCAAGTGATTACTCGGGAATATCAAAAAGTAATAATGGCTCCCCTGTTGTAACACCTGGTTGTGATTTTGGAAACTCTGGCACCTTACTAGACAAAAATTCAAATGCGGGAAGTCCTAGTTGTATCACTGCTGAAAGCTATTTTGTGAATAGATCGAGATATGGGCTTGGAAAATTAGACAATGGAAAAATGGAAACTGGATCGAATATAAAAAGTTGGAACACTACGAAAGATCAGGTAGATTGTAGGGTCCAGCGAATTACGCGGGATACAACAGAGGAACTTGCGTCTGATTATGATGTTTTATCTAGTAGTCATTCTGATAAAAAAATTAAAGGACAAAGCTCTTGTGACAAAAATAATCTTAAAGAAAAAATAATTCGGCAACCCTTAATTAGGGAAGTAAATTCTAGTAATCCAAGTACCCAAGACCCGAATCTTTGTCATCACCAGTCAACTGATAATATACCACAAAGAAAGCCAATGTTACAATCAATTTCTCATCAAGCACAAGCAAGAGTTGATCGACCCTTAACCGTTCATTCTCTCCTACACTCTTATGGTGCAGACTTCGGATCAACCTTTCAACCTCTACCTGCCACTAGTCGTTGTCGAACTAAAGCAAAAACATACAGCCCAACAGTAGATATATCATCATCGGGCTATATGCCTCCACCATCTGATCGTGTTAAGGGAATCTTGTTGGACTCGTTGCCCCTCCATCTTTTCATTGCTATGCCTCCCACAGGAGAAATAGTTTGGGTTAATAGTCGATACCTAACCTACCGTGGGCAGAGTACAGAAAATTTACATAACAATCCTTGGAGTAGCCTTCATCCTTCAGATCGGGATGCATATCTCAAGTCATGGAAAAATTCTCTTTGCACTGGTGAACAATTCGCTATGCAAGCCCGGCTGAAAAGATTCGATGGTAGCTATAGATGGTTTTACACACGGGCATCAGGTCTCAGAGATAATCGAGGAGTCGTCGTTCAATGGCATGGTACATCAATGGATATTCATGAACAGCATGTTGCAGAAGTCAAGGCTGCGCGGCAAGAAGAAATCGAAGTGTCTGAAGCTAAGCACCGCCGTCTTGCCAATCTAATACCCCAGATTATATTTTCCGCTACTGAGGAAGATGGTATCACCTTTGCAAATCATCAATGGTTATCATTTACAGGGCAGTGCTCTAATGACTCTATAGGTCTAGGATTTATTGATTTCATACATCCTGATGATCTCGCAAAATGCCATTTGCTAATCAAAGAAGGTCCTTTATTATCTCAATCAGGACTAGCGAGATCCTCCACTATGCCTCAATTAATTTCTTCTCCATTAGACTACGAAAATGAGTCACTATTGACGTCCATAGAACCCATAGTATCTGATAATAAACAAGAATATGTGGACAGCAAGTACATATCACTATCTAGAACAAGTAGTTCTTTCAATGTATCGGATTATGATTTTCCATCGGCAGATTTTGCTGAACTAGCACGGTCTGGAGTTGTAAAAATTGAAAAAGATAATGATGGCCAACTTTCATTTTGCACAGAAGTACGACTTCGATCTAAATCTGGAGAATATCGCTGGCATTTGGTTCGTTGTGTTGAAGTCGATGACATAAAGTTTGGTAACGGAAATAGTTCTTGGTTTGGTGCATGTGCCGATATCAATGATCAAAAATTGTTAGAAATGAAGCTCAAAGAGGCAATGGAATCAAAGAGCAAGTTTTTAAGTAATATGTCTCACGAGATCCGCACGCCTTTGATAGGTATTTCTGGAATGATTGACTTCTTGCAGGATACTGTGTTGAATGACGAGCAGTTAGATTACTGCAATACTATTTCTTCCAGTGCACAAGGCCTTCTTGCCATTATTAATGATATACTTGATTTGGCAAAGGCAGATGCGGGTATGATAAAATTGGTTTATTCGTGGTTTCATGTTCGCTCGTTGGTTGAAGAGGTTAATGAAACATTATCTACCATGGCAATCACTAAGCATTTAGAAGTCAGTTATGTGGTGGATATTAATGTTCCAGAGATGGTAAAGGGCGACAGGTTTCGAATTAGGCAAGCACTTTTGAATGTCATAGGAAATGCTATCAAATTTACAACCGTCGGGGAAGTTTTCACACGTTGCAGGATTGCACCTATTCAGGATCAAAACTTAAGCACTGATGAAAGTAAGATAATGCTTGAATTCTCCATTACCGACACTGGAAAAGGCTTTAGTCAAGAAGAGGCTGAAATTATCTTTAACCCCTTCAGCCAGATAGATTCGAGCACCACTCGCTCACAGGGAGGGACTGGGCTTGGCCTCGTTATTTCTCGTCAACTTGTTGAACTTCATGGCGGAAAAATGGAAGGTACAGCTATTCTTGGCAAGGGCTCAACTTTTACATTTACAGTAGTTTGCGGCTTACCTACCACTGATGATAAACCTGAGAGTCCTTCAACATTAAAGCCAAGTTTATCAGTGCTAACCACACCCTTAAATGCTCCTTATGCACGGACGTCGGCCTTGTATAAAGAATCAAGTTCTTTAAATTACGAAAATCGAGGGAAAACTTGTGGGAGAAATCTGGAATGCTCTTTAACTAAAAGTAGCCTTCGAGCATGCCCCAGCCTTAGTTCTCCAAAAATTTCTCCTTCTGATCTATCAAAATCTATTTTCTCTGAGAAATCGGCTGTTAATCCTTACTCTCCCAATTCCTCACTTGCACACCCTTTGTCAAATGCTGGAAATGTAATGATAACTAATAGTATGAGCTCTCTTGATCTAAAGCTTCAAATTCCTGCCAATCAACCTGTCTTATCCACAGTTTCGGATTCTAAAATTAAAAAAACTATTTTCAAAGAAAATCCTTCAACATCTCTGCCAGAATCTAATTATGACCATGAGGTCGAAAAAAAGCATGTTTATCTATCTAAGTACTCAATACTACTCATATGTCCTCAAGTATACAGTCGTGAAGCAACAACACAGCATATTGAAATGACACTTTCTAAGGATGTTCCACATAAAATCATTTCACTTCCAAGTGTTGAAGAAGCTCGAATAAAATTTAGTGGTGCAGATCTTGTCAAATTTACACATATTGTTCTTAATCTAAACTCAACAGATGAAATAGTTAACTTGATAGATCAGATTCTGAGTTTTAACTACGCTGTGACGTCAATTGTTCTACTTACTGATCCACTCCAAAGACAATCAGTTATCAAAGGGGCTACAAAATATGATTACATCGAGCTGGTTAAGCAAAACCGTATCACATTCATCTTTAAGCCGGTAAAACCCTCACGATTTGCGATCATTTTCGATCCTGAAAGGGAGCGTGATTTAAGTATTGATCGAAATAGATCTATAGCAGAGCAACAAGTTGCCACCCAGAGACAATACTATATAAATATTGGGAAAAGACTCGGTAATAAAGGGTTGCGGGTCTTACTTGTAGAAGACAATGCAACCAATCAAAAAGTATTACTGAAGTTCCTTGCCAAGGTCGGAATAGAAGTCGATCTTGCACACGATGGATTAGAGTGTACTGAAAAAGTACTTGGGAATCCTCACTCTTCCTATTCTCTCATTCTGGTTTGCTCCCCTTCCGCTATATTATAATTATTCACCTAAAATTAATACATTTTTCTTAGTGCGATCTACAAATGCCAAATAAAGATGGCTATCAGGCCTGTCGCGAAATTCGTGCTTGGGAAAAGAAAAGAAACTACAAAAATATACCCATAGTAGCTTTGTCAGCAAACGTAATGACGGACGTTGTTGATAGATGTAACGAAGCAGGTTTCAGCAACTATATTACTAAACCTGTTGATTTTAAAGCACTAAGCACAATCATGTGTAACTATCTAGATCCAAAGGGATGTGTAGCTGTTTAAACAAAAGTCTTTTGCATTGGTAAAAAGCGAGATGATACGCCGGCCGTTGCCTCATCATCTCGTATCTGGGCACTACTATTAACTATTAATTCCTTTTTACAACATAATCTAAGAGACTAGATATCTTTCTCTCGCATTCTTGATAGTTTGTGCGGAGGATTAGCGTGGCGTTCAGCGTTTTGGTTTATTTCAGGTATAAAATAAGGTTCTTATCACGGGGCTATTGCCAGGACTCTTCATAATTGTAATAGGTATTATTATTCAGCCTTTTAATGAGGAACGTTAAAAGAAAATAACTACTAAATCATCCTTTCATCCCTTTGCTTATTATTGCTTAGGATAATGAAAAGAAAATTTTTAAAACTATTTAGTCATTAATCTTGATCGCCATTTTTTAAATACAGTTACTTTGCTAAATCTGGTAAAAAAACTACCCCGTTTCCCTACATAATTTTTTTTTGGCATGATTTGAAAAAAATAAACATACTAATCCACAAAATATTACATCGAGGTTCAATTCGGAATACCCCACATTTGGAACACTCTGATGGGCGAGGACAGACTGATTTAATTTTTATAACATCTAGGATTATAACAGGTTAATTAAATCTCTAACCTTTTATATCCCTATTTACAGAGTCCATTGATTGTATTTAAACCTCTCATACATTAGAAAGACAAGCAAATTTTGAATTTGGACAAATTCTTTCTTATTTTTCTAGGTCTAGTCTTCTCAACCTGATTTCTAACGTGGATTAATTCTCGGGGGAGTAGATAGTAGGACAACCGAGGAATCGATTCTTTGAGAAGGCCTAGAGCTATGTTCGCTAGTATCTCGGGTACGTTGCTCTCTTGAGTTTGGGTTCCTCAAGGAGTAAGTGACTCTTGACGGAGTTTTGATAACGGGTTTTTGGCCATTAACTACTAGCCTTTTCAGTCAGCCTGGATTTTGTTTATTCTGGGCTGAAAGAACCTCTATTCGAACCTTTGAGCAGCAAGGAAAGGAAATTTTGTTTCCTTATAAGGCTTGAATTAGTGAGGAAAACTAGCGAGCTAATTGACTTAATCTTAAGCGAGAAAAATACCGACAGTTGTTAATGCACGCGGGAGACACGTGGCGGCAAGAATAGAAGGTAGGTGTTGTTAATTTTGAAGATAAGATATATGGTGCTTATAATTTCATGACTACCATAGCCGTGTAGAGTATGAAGTCGAGGTGAAAGAGAGTGTGTTTGTGGGATGTAAATTATTATTATTATTATTTTTTTTTTTTTCCCCCTCAAAGCCATTCTCCCGCCGCAGAATTGGAAGTACAAGCTAAGTAGCTTTAAATTTTCCAGTCCTCATAATTACTCAAATCCCATAGAAGCGAGTGTTTTTGCATCGATTTTTCCCTTTGAATGTAACAAGTTCAGCTTCTGATTACTATTTCATTTATTCCAATGCCTTCCATAATTCCTGATTCATTAAATATCAATTTTTCCTGGCCGAGTCGAAGAAATAGCCGAAATATTCAACCGTGGGTTACCAGTTCCTAATAACACTAGTATTAGCTCCATCTATTCATATAGAATCGATATTTCGGGGTTTTTTTATGTCTGGATATCATCGATACCTTTGTCTGAAGAAAAGAAGTCCAGAGTAGCTTCATGTTTCGAAGATAGTTCGACGAGCGACGATTTAGCGTAGGGAAACCTAATTTTGTTTCTACGTCATTAATTTAAAGACAAGTACGCTCGACAGACAGCTTCTAGGCATGTAAGCAGAATGCTGCAAGATCAGAACTATCTCTTCCTTGGATTTCATTTAGTGTAGGGTAGACTATGTGTTGGTGTATTTAATCTCCTGGGGAAGTAAATGCTACTAAAAGCATCACTACAAAATTTATCACGGAGAGCATTAATGGGCCTGAAACTAGTAGCTGTAGAGCAGTAGGTTTGAAAGGTTGCCTAATTATCGGTCTAAAATCGTAAAAAAAATATTGCGACCGTAGTTGGACAATCAAAAGCAGAAAGTGAGATGGAATTTTTCTGTTGAATTCTCTAGAGATATTTCTTTTTTTAAAAACTCGCTCACTGTGTATGCAGCCATGAAACTATGACACAAAGACAGTGTTTATTTTCATATTAGTTGATTGGACTTTTCTTTAGGTACACAACCCCGCCAACGGGTGATTATTGTTGGGTCGAAGTGAACAATATAATGTTTTTAAAGCACCACATGATTCCTGTGCTGTACAACCACTCTTAGACTGGACACCCTGCCCAAAAACTATAGCGATTGGAGATTTTTATTCAGTCTACTGGGCTTGGCAACCCAGTGTAAGTAACTTCTACGGTCAAGGGGAAGAAATTAATAGATGGGCTGAGTTTTATGGATTAACCTGCCTTATAGTTGGCGAACCGACACATCGTGCCGGAAATACACTTGATTTAGCGTGGACGAATGTGAAGGATACAATGGCTTGGGTCTGCAAAGAAGAATGCATGACCAGCGACCACCTTCCAATTTGTGGCTTCGTCCCTAATAGCAAAGCAGCGAGAATAGATTCGCCTAATTCTGAGAGGAAACTCCGAGTATCAAAGGAGAAAATACCGCAGTTTATACGGGTAGTCTCTCAATGGCTTCCCCCGATCACTACTTTATCAACGGTAGAGGAGACGGAAAATTTCGCTCAAGATATATGCAGAGCGTTAACTAATTCTTTGAAAGCTGTAGGGAAGCGACCTAATAAAAAAAGTGGAAGAAGAGCTCCCTGGTGGACGCCCGAATTTAAGTTTGCCCATATAGACTACCAAGAAGCAGTGGAAGAATCGGAGCGTAACAAGCGGGCAAAGACACTTAGAAATACAGTTGCCTCAGCTAAAAGAGAGCACTCCGATGGACCAAATCGTTCCTTCAAAATCGCAGAGTACAAGTGCGTTTTCAAGGAGGGGTAACAGAAGCAAAAGAATTAATTTGTGGGGTTCCTCAGGGATCACCTATCTCTCCACTACTATTCCTTCTGTACATGGCGGAACCAATGAAGAATGGGAACGCTATCACTCGCTTCAGCTATGCCGACGACATAGGAATTTTAGGCTTTGGTCGGACAGTTGAGGAGTCAGCAGCTGTAGCTCAGAGGGAAGTTGATAGTCTCACGAAATGGGCAGACGAAAATGCGGTACTATTTGACGCTAAAAAGACAGAGGTAGTCCAATTTCCTGGGCGCAAGAGAGAAGAGCCTGTCGGAATAACTGTAAATGGGAAGACTATTCTACCGGCTGAACATATCCGTTGGCTGGGTGTGCATCTTGACCCCCGTCTTTCGTTTAAGCACCATGTAACATCCTGGAGCGCGAAAGCACTCGACCTAGCACATCATATGCAACGTATAAACTCTGTGCAAAGAGGAGCGGCGCCAAAAGCTTTGATATCTGCAGTAGACGCGTGTATTGTTCCTGTGGTAACTTTCGGAGCTGATGTGTG
>PEDP01000399.1:0-25746 GCA_002918395.1 Erysiphe pulchra | reverse complement strand
CATTGAATGGCCCATACCCTGTCGGTACTAGGGTCCGCAGTAAGCTAGAGTTTGTAAACTCCAATCAGCACTAGAAGATTTATTACCGAAAGGAACCAGGCTAAGGAATCCATAAAATTACTCTATCTAATTGGTCAAGCCACGCCAGATTTTAGTTCTGACTGATTAATTCTGGGAATCATCAAATACTTACGCCGTTTTCTTATTTTCCTACCCCTCTTCCCTGTTCTCTCGACTGCTCTCTCCAATCAGCATTAGGAACACTTTGAACGATAGTGACCAGGATTTTAGTTCCAACCAATAACGAGAGTCACTCACTAAGCAAACCGATACTCTTAAGGAATTTTCTGTCTTTGAACATGCAGCTATAACATAGAGTAAATAGTCTAGCACGAGTCCAAGAAGATATCACATTCGTAGAGGGCTCGAACTCGATTCCCGCACCTTTTCTCGTCGACCATGAAGGACTATAACGACATCAGAGATAGTGGTAGCAGAGGCAGAGGAGATTTAAACGGTATATGTGGATTTGTGTTTTAGCATTTGTCCCAAATCATTAGTGAGTGACTCTCGTTGTTGGTTGGAACTAAAATCCTGGTCACTATCGTTCAAAGTGTTCCTAATGCTGATTGGAGAGAGCAGTCGAGAGAACAGGGAAGAGGGGTAGGAAAATAAGAAAACGGCGTAAGTATTTGATGATTCCCAGAATTAATCAGTCAGAACTAAAATCTGGCGTGGCTTGACCAATTAGATAGAGTAATTTTATGGATTCCTTAGCCCTGGTTCCTTTCGGTAATAAATCTTCTAGTGCTGATTGGAGTTTACAAACTCTAGCTTACTGCGGACCCTAGTACCGACAGGGTATGGACATTCAATGAAGCAGGGCAGGAACGTAAGAAAATAAGGAAAGGGGATAAGAATTTAATGATTCCCTAAGTTTATATTTTATTAAGTTACATCTATGTAATTACAATCCTAGGCTTAAGTAGTACATACTAATTAAGCGGGGTTGGTAATATAAGAAACCACGTGATACTGCATATGACCTAAACACTCAACATAGGATGACAATTGAATCCATGTTGAGCCCCGAGCTATTTGTTGCCAAAAACATCAACGAGCTCGCGTGAATCTACAGCGTTTAAATTCAGTCTAAGATTGGTTGGATATCAACTTTGTAGTCGCCTATTTTGGCATCTTTTTACTCGGTTAGTCATTGCCCAATCTCACCCAATCACAAATAAGAAGTGGAGCTGGGGTATGATTTTGACAAGCTGCACAAAAATATTTGCTTTTTTTAACGGGGGCTTTGTCGGTAAGCTGAATTAAACTCGCTACGAACAAACTTATCATTTAACAGCAGATTTTGAGGTCCAATTTGACAGGTCCAGGAGATGACATCAACATGAAAATTTGAAACTCTGTCAATTTAATTAGAAGCATCCACGGTGAGACATACATATCGACTCTCTTATTTGATTTGATATTATGGGATTTTGGCTAATAAGTGCAGCTAGTTTACGTCTCTCATCTCTTCTTCAACCCTTTTAAACGAGATAAACGAGTCTCTATTTTTAAATAACCATCTATTTCTTAATTTCCTCGATACTTGACAACTCTGGTTAGTTAATCGATTTCAGTGTTTACTTCTTTGGTAAATAATCTTAAATCCATAATTTATTATCGAGAACTAGGCAGTCTATTAATAATTTGATTATAAGTTGAGTAGCTTTATAATATGCTCTAGGATTTGGCAAGATTTGTATGCCTCATGATCTCTTTCTTTTCAGCATGTCGGTCAGGATTGTAAGACATTACCACTAAAATTCGGGATGCAAAATATCAAATGTAGTTTCACTAGTTTTTTCTAAGATAGAGTATCCCAGGAAATATCTAGAGTATCCATGCAATATAAAGCATATATGAAAACTAGTATGTAATAGGAAGTTGATGACAATAAAATCTCCGAAGCAAATCGGAGAAATCGGAAAAAAGATTTTGGTCAACTATTGGGGCTCTTTTCAATAAAGAAACGGGGTTTTGTCTATTCAATCACAAGCCTGTCCAATAACAAAATCGGTAGATTCCTCGTTGAGCGCCCAGTCAACAAAGAAAAGATGTAAAAGACCCTGGAAAAAGGAGATTATAAATGTCGTATGCTTTTTTTTAAAAAATGTTTTATGACGCTAAGCTTAATTTGGAATAGCTCTCGCCTAGCCCTGCGCCTATCACATATCAAATCACAAGTTGCCGGAGAAACGAATTTATCTTGTTAACATTGCCAATCTTTGTATTTACAAATCATTAAGCAACAGCTGTTCCCAAAGTTGATATTTAATCTTGCCTTAAAAATGAATTTGAGCTAATATTTAGTTTTCTAAATTGTGTATTTCTCTTTGGTGAAAGTGGTTGGAATTAAAATATAAAAGAACGGTAGTTAGTGAGACCTACGGTCCTTTGAGAAGTCGGAGGCGCTTCAGTATTATGTGCTTGAACTTACACAAGAAAAGAGGTCCAAAGAAAATTTTAACAGTCAAGTTTATCGATTGTAACGCCTCAAAAGTGCCAGAGAAAGTAGATAAAGCGAATCTACAGGATGAAGGGGATATTTTCTCACGGTAACTATCTACCCCATAATTACTAATTACAGGGTTTTTGTTTAACCTGCACTGCTTTTCATGCACTTTAAAATATAGGTAAAGACATGAGTCAGTCTATTCTGAATGTGCAAAGCTTTGATATTCCCCAAAGCAACCCCCGAAGTTTGAACTTTCTACATTTCATTGATAATACTAATAGTAACAACATTGTCAAAACTAGTAATAATATCTATATTGAGTATGTTGATTCAAGGCCTTAAAAGCATGAGGTAATATACACGTCACAAGGATGCTTCAAATACTTAAAAATGATGATTTCTGGCATAAATCTTAAAAAAGATCATCAGGATTACAATTAAACGTCACTGATACAAAATTTTTAAAGAGTGATTAGACTCAAAGTTTTTGACTATCATTCTATGCTATAAAAGTAATGTTTTCGTCCTTGAAAATCCTTTAATTTTATTCTGACGAACAGAGAACCAGAAAAGAACACTCGAGATTTAGGAATGTTTACTTAAGTGAAAACATAATGGCTTCTAAGCATGCTTGAATTAACATCAAGTCTAAACGTCTTAGTGAGTTAAATGCTATGACTAATTAAATAAAATTTTGTAATTGTAAGCCCATAAAAGAACATCATTGTAGAGGTATTACTTACGCCTGTGAAAAGGAAAATCAAAACATACTGTCGTGATAATAGTGAGGTTCAATGGAAGCTAATCTAAGAGACAAACGCGATGATGCATGTATGGTCCGCGAAAGGTATGGTGATGTAAGCTATATATTGGTCGACTGAAGATTTTGTAACAATAAAGTAAAATATTAATTTTACTGTACGAATGAAAAGAACTTTCAAAGTTTAAGAATACAACGAAATAAAGAATACTCGCTCGGCTATTTTGTCACTTTTTAAGTTTAACAACGTCTTCATTATTTGACAATAAATTGGAATAGAAGACATAGAGATTCTAACAAGATAGAATTACTTTATAGGCTTTTTACTAGGCAGGCTATACCAGAGTATGATATTTGTTCTCCTAGATAACGCTGAATAAACTAAGGAGTTTTCAGTAAATCATAAAATACAATTTTGAAAGGGGAAGTGTGATAAGTATTTAAGGGTATTATAGTTAATTCAACCCTAAATTTAATCCTAACAATTATTTAAAATTCACACATAATTTCAACAATCTTCACATAAATTTTAATCAATACTTACACCCACCAAGCTCATAATCTTTAATACGTGCCAAACGCTCAGTTAGCTTTAATTACATAGAGCAAAATCCCACAAGATATTCAAATTTACTACTTCTCCAAACTTCCTTCTTAATGTTACCACCAAGATTTCTTCAACCAAGTTCCTTTAATTTTAAACAAACGTGCTTTAATTTTAGTATTAGTTTGTCTGTTTTTTACCAAATAAAATATCTTAGTACCAGTACTGGTAGGCTTAACACTCGTTGACGTATATTCATAGAAAAAATCACATTACTTAATTCGTTTTTACTTCTCAGACATCTTTTTCCGATTGGGAACTTCTTTAAGACATGAATTTGATAGATAAATATCCCTAAAAATTTCAAAATCTAAGTTTAGATGAATTGATTGTAAATTGAGTGGGCTTCAAAGCTTAGAAGGCGGCAAATCTAAATATTGTCGTTGTGATATTTTCTTTTTGTCATCATTTTTACAGTTTAGTTCTACCTAATTCTTGTTTAAGGATAGCCAGCTACGTACATGCATTAATCTTTAAAAAGACTATAAATAAGCCAAGGACTTCTGATACTTTTCAGAATGAGACTACAGGCCATCTTGCAATTGTATCTCCGTATTAACTAATTAATTTCTTAGTGCGTCGTATTGCTGATATCACGCTGTAGGAAAATTAACTAGTGATAAAATATATCGGGCTAATAAGACTCACTATAAGGATTGCAATAGCGACAAGAACTCATTGGCTGATAACGTGTATGAAAGCCTTACCATCTTTACAAAAGAGGAAATTTTTTCAGACGACTAAAAAGCTGTGTTAATGAGAGATGAAAAATTATTGGAGTTGAGATGGTAAAGCTTTAAATGAGATGGATACTACTTTCTTTCTCTCAATTCATGATCTATAAGTATAAGCCCAAACAAGTAAAGAAAATTTACTTTTTCTTTTTTTCCGAACCACTGGATTTTATATGGTTATTATCATTTCTAATTCTTTGGGTCGGTCAACTTTTTTAAACCAATAGGTATGGAATATTAAATTAGTGACCATCTTCTGGTAATAGTTTTCTGAGCTTTCATGGAATCCGTTAACCAAAAAACCTAACCGAATCCATATTATCAGCCGAGCAACCGAGTATAAATTGATGTAAGAATCAATAATAAAAAGACCTAAAAATTAGGAAAATTATGGCTATTTATTCAATTACTCTTGATTTAGGTAAATAAGAAAAACAAAATACCAAGATTTGATATTCTAAATCTCAATAGACATTGATATTATCATGCAAACCATATCCGAATTCTCAATCGAAAAGCCGCGATATCTACGCTTAGCAACAACATCACTTCGATACCCAAATTTTCACGTAATTTGATGTTACTTCCATTTCATATTTCATATTTATAGTAGAAGTAAGATTAGGTATCAAATTCAAGTATATTTCTCTCCACGTTTTTTCAATCAAGAGTTCCATCCATCTTCTATATACCAACTTTTACTAATAGTATAAAAAAAACATTTAAATTTCGTAAATGATCTTTTTTTAGAGCAATTCGAAAATAAATTATTCAAGTAAATCAAAGATAGAAGAAATCATTAAAATATATAAAGAATATGAATAAAATTTGAAAATTTGAAAATTTGAAAATTTGACTAAACTTGTAACAATTATTGATATTTCATCTTAGACTTGGGACTTGTAATAAACAAAATTATTTTATAATTTGAACCCTAATTTCCGGCTTTCTCATGTGATCTTCTAGTAGTTTTAAACTTTTCTTTAAATATCATTTAATATTAATGGATGAAAGACTAATCGGCTTATTATAATAATAACAGCTACAATACAGAGCAAATTTTTCCACTCTAGAGGAGCTTCTGAGTATTCAAAGACGAGGTCAGTCAACTAATAAAAAGACAGGATACTGGGTAGTAGTATCAATGCTTCTCTGACTCGCAAGTCATCTACTTCTTAAGTGGCTTCCCAGTTAAGAATGCTTTAACGCCATCTGCTAGTGTATATCGATTTTTTGGTTTCTTTACCATAGTTGATCTATAATTTGAGGCTCTACAATAGGTGTTAGAAATTTGATATTGGAATTTAAATTGAATCTTCATTTTCACAAACCTTTGATTTTGTTGGATCTCTGAATTACTAGACCTTAAAGAAACTGTTTCACTGTTTTTGGATGAATAGGAAACTGAGGAACGTGAATCCTCAGAGTTGCTATCTCCAGATCGACTAACTCTAGCTACTTCCATTTTGTTGAGTGAATATGGAGAAGATATTCAATATTTTTAGTCCCTTTAATGAATTTAATCAAGAGGATTTTGATTTATTTAAAGTACCCAAAAGTTGATTTTGATAGATTTTATAGATGAATTGCTGATTTCTGTTTAATTTATTATTGTTCTGAATATAATATATAAGATAAAGGTATTAAAATATAACGAGTAAAGGGCTTTATCTAGAGAAATTGAAATAAAAGACTCAAGTTTGTCAAAAGTTCTGAAGTTATGATGCACTTTATATATTCTTAATCTATCAAGCCCCCCTTGGGCTGATAATCTCCGTATAACTTCTGATCTATTGCCATATTAGTGAAAAACCTTTCAAATAGTAGAGTGAACTTTTATTAATTGGCTTTGTCTTGAAAATTAGGCCTTTTGGCGGATACATTTGCTTTCAGAACTGATAGAGTCCAAAGAAAAGGGAAATTTCATTATATGATATGGAACAAAAAAGCAAATCAAACCAAAATTGTCTAAGATCAACCAAAAGTTCCAAGACTTAGCATAACTATGTTATATTGTAAGTATTAATAACGAATTAATGATTCTTGTTGAAAAAAATCTCCTCATCTTGTATCATTTCAATTCATTTTCTGCTATATGATTTGGCGCTCATAAATATGAGACAATTACAAAAATTTTTAACCACATAAAAAATCCGAGTATTTGATTTTTATGTTTGAAATGTTACGATAGACATACTAGGAAATCAATAATGTTAGATAGCTATAGGTGAAACTAACAAAATAAGAATGCCGCCGGTCTCGCTTAATCTTCCTCAACCCCTTATTACCCGAATTTAATTTGACTAGTTTTTACTCACTTTTCGCTTAAATCAGTACAAAACCTTGAAAAGTTTTAGTCTGTTCTAATTTATTGCCTGGGAATGGGGATTTACTTAGTTACTAACGACAGCTTTTTTTATTTCGATTAACCCGGGCCAAAACGAAGAGCTTTGTTCCACGAGATCTGTTGGTTTATGGCTTTTTATCACAGTAATACATGATTTGTTTGAAATTTATCTTTTTACTACATGTTTAATAAATAATCCAAAAGACATAGTTTCAACAGTGTGCTAAAAAGTTTTTGCATCAAAACTGGGCGTGAATATTAAAGATTTTTGGTTTTCAATAGAAACGACCTTGCTCCGGCTTGTACCAGCACAACAAAATCTTCAATATTTGGCTTATATTTGGGGAATAAAAAAACCTGTAATGAATGAAAATAGATTAAATTTCACAAATTTGATTTTCTGAAGATATACTAAAGTTAGTGAAATATGGTAAGGAAAGTTAGAAATTTTATGAATAGTTTATTGCACACTTTCTGATATGATATAATCTTCACTTTTAGATTATGATCTTATTGTTTGAGCTATACTAGGCATAGCCTAAATCTAATTTCAAAAATAAGCAGCAGGATTTATAAAAATTTGCACAATGAAATTCCATAAAATAGCTAAGAATCTTTAGCCACTTAAATGAACAATAAGATTGAAATTATTTAGTCATTATCCTTTCCTATCTCCCAAAACGAAGAATTAAATAAGTTGTATCTCACTAGTCGCTAATAATTCTATTAAACTATCTCTGATTAGCTAAATTTGTGTATACATATCAGTCAACGATAGATTTAAGATCGAATATAAAGAAATAATTTAATTTCTTTATATCAAGCCTGTTTACATAAGTACTGTTAAATCTTGAGCTGATTTCAATAATCATTGAAAAAAAATTTCGAAAATTCCTGTTTAATAAATCTATTGACATAAAAAAGTTATAAGTTATGTTGACATTTCCTTAAGACGAAGCCAAAAGAAAATTCCAGAAAATATTACGATTCTATATAATGTAAATAAAATTTTTAGAATTTATCCAATATGCACCTTTGAGCTTATACTTCATATTCCATGAAGCGATACAACGAACTAAAATTTACATTTTTTCAACCAACCCTATCATCAGCTTTTTTCTTACATTTGAGGTTAAAAAATCCGTTCTTGGGGAAATCAATACCTAGAAAATACATTTTAAATGACTCAAAATATTAAGATATCTTACTCTTTACTATTAAATTGAACTGATCAATTTAATTGAAAAATTTTTAACAAGTCAAAAAATAAGGAATAAAATGGAGGTTTTGTTGCGGCTACAATTAAAATGTAAATAGGTGTTGTTCGTTTCACCAAAAAGACGGTATCTGTAGTGATAATCTAAGTGTAAGTCACTTTAGCGCTTTCTACTTGCTGCTTTTTCTTGAGCCAATTAAGATTCCAGGGTTAGAAAATGATCATATCACAAATGAAGGAAAATATCATCCCACGTTCTCCTAATCGCCGGATTAAATAACGATTTTTTAAATGTTAAAAAATGGATTGAACTGTAACACAAACTTGGTTTAAGTTTTTTTAATGATTTCTGTAAATTTTATCTTCACTAATCACTAGAAATTTTTATGTATATCAGATAATGTTGATTAGAGATAAAGTTTTTTATGCGTTCTAATGAATTTGTTTCCCTTTTTCCCTGGGTATTAATCGGCTAAAGACTAAATGCCACCCGCCATAGAGTCTCACTTATAAGACAAACTGTTGTGAATTTGCCAATCTAAGTCTTACATGTATCAATCAGGATGATCATACATGGATTGGGCTTAGATGTCACGTACACTTCCGAGATCTGCGAGATCTGGTCCTCCTTCACTTGCAAATTTTAAATTATTTTATCCGTTTTGAACATAAAAGAATACTGATATTATGACACATTTGTAACCCAAGATGATTACTTATAATAATAAGATCAAAGGTCAAGAATTTCTAATTTATTCTATGAAATCATGAAATTCATAAAATATCATAAGAAATTAGGAGTAAAATTTATTTGTGGAGCTACAATTTTTTATTTAAATAATTGCAATTTTTTTTTCAATAAACCATAACATGTTAATCAAAATCTTGGGCTCAGAATTATTGGATAAAATTTCAAGTTCAAAATTTTTTGATGTGAGAGAATTCAAATTTATTGTGAGTACAGTCATCAGATAAATTCTCTATAGCCTTTTCTGGAACGTAGATTATCATAATTTGCACAATGTTTTTTCTCGATTCTCAGCAATCAGATTACATAATTCATCACTCATAATAGCAATTACAAGTTTGGTCAAATTTTCAAATTTTCTTCATATCCTTTATATATTTTAATGTTCTAGTATTTTTTAATCATTTCTTCTATCTTTGATTTTTATACAAATTGAAAATTTTCGATGTGATCCATTTCCTAACAAGAATTTTCTTATCAACTACTCCTCCCACACTCATTTCCATATTTCAATAAATTCTTAGTCAATTGAATTTTTAATAAATAATTTAGCTATTTTATTCAATTTGTAATATTAGAGTCAAATTTTCAGGATATAAAAAGGTGGTGCAGAAGAGAAACTAGTTTTTCTATTCTACCAGTTCGAGGAGAGAAAACACACCTGTTTACTTTCCTTATAACTACTCCCTTCTGCATATATTTTATTGTAAATTATGTTAAGTTCAAATCTAAAGACTAATTAATTATCTGTTATTTAAATTGCAATATTTTATTATTTAGAAGATCATGTTGAGCTTTGCCAGCAAGTCGCCTAGACCCTCCAGTTGTACATGTTGAGTGCCACGCTTATCAAATAAGGCAAATGTCTCCTTGTAATTGGTACTAGCCTATAAGTTATATGATATTGATAGATTCAGAGAGATTTTTTTTTCGTTCGCTCTCTGACCATTGTATGTTTATTTTGGTTTGATTTGATTTGATATGTTGTTGAATTTATAATATATACTAGGGAATAACTAGGGAATCAATTAATGAAACAACAAAATTCTAAGAATGTATTATAAGTTTCTTTAAAGATCCACTTTTATCCGTACCAATAAGCCTACCATATAATTTCAAAAGATAGATGCAATTTTCAAAGCATTAAATCATCACATCAATTTATAATATAATAGAAGATTACGTAGCAGTGGAGTTGAGATATGTCATATATATGAATTCTACTTTTCTATATCACACGTTATCTAGTTTTCATCGCGTCGTCTATTTACATGAAGTATTTCTTATCTTATCTTAGTAATACAGATCGACATTGAAAAGATGGCACGTGATATGCATTTATAACAATTTACCAACTACTTTTCTTACAATAGCGCGTATTCAACACGGATCAATTCAAATGGATTAACTGACTGCCCAAGATTATATCTAGATAGATGCAAATTAATTAAGCAAGACAATGATTAGACTGATCAAATGACCCAATAGAATATGAATGTGTAAATATAAATCTAAGCTGCGATCAGAAAAAAGTTCGGCGAGAATAATCCAGATAAATACGCTTGAAATGTGCGTTGGTCAGGCAGTCACTAATCCAAGCACGGTCCAAGCATTATATCTTACACCGATCTTAGATCACGTGGAGGTGAGGAAAAAAGGGTGAGGATTTAACGTTTTCCTTAGCTTATCGTACAAGAAAAAGAAGTTTTTCCGCTATGGAAGAAATTAATTCGTGTATGTGAAACACAAAATCAATGTGTAAATCGATTGCATAAATTGAAATGGTTTCATAAAATCACGCGCGCTTAACGGCTAGAACATTGCAATCAATCCAAAAATGTCAAAAGCCAGGTCTAAAAGGCCTAAAAATGCTCACATTTCAAATGCTTTGGAAATTTCAAATACAACAAGAAACCTTGTCATCTATATTACAATTACATGATTCTGACCCCTACTCTACACCTTCACGATTTCCTGTACCCTTAGATTTGCAGTTTTAACTGACTTATTTCGTTTCTTCCTCGCATAATCTTGTAGATTTCAAAATGCAGTTACTCCTTCTTTGTAACGAGACTCATCGCAAGTAAGAATGTACGAGTCAATTTTGTACATATAGTAGTTCCTGTCGCGACTTGGACTTTTGGCAGGCTCGGCATGGATTGAGAAGAGTGAGAGAGTGCTATAACTATATGTTGCAGCAAAAGAAAGTGCTTTCTTATCCAGAACTTGATCATCCACCCGCCATGATCTGAGGACAACTTGGCCTCTCTCCCCCAAAGCACCATCAAAAAGTGTCTGCCACTCTGCAACAGCCGGCGGGCCGTATGGGTCCATCACCTCCAAAAAAAATTTGGGGCAGTTATAGCAACGTTTCCTGCTGGGTTGATTAGATCTAAAATTTCTTTTCTGATAGTTTTATCGAGTTCAGAGGAATCAGCTCCCCAAAAGAAGTCAGGCTCTGCTTTCTTGACTCCTTCTACCAAGGGTTTTAGTTTCGTGAAGAGATATTCTCTTTCACAATTGACTGCGTTTAAATCTTTGCCAATTTTGAAGGAATAACCCTGAAAGTTACACCTGCCTTATTTCCTGCCTTTGCACTTGCAATTTTGAATTGGAGAAATTCTCCCTCACAAAATTCTGATGCTGGACGAGCTGCCATAACTCTAGCCCTAATTTTTCCTAAGTTTACAGGCTTTGATGTGAGCCAATTATAGTCTTTGTCCAAATAGCCATGATGAAATAAACCTCCCTCATTTAGCGTAAGTTTGTATTTTTCTCCATAATCTGGACCGATACCTTTGCTAGATTTTG
Organism: Erysiphe pulchra; assembly: GCA_002918395.1. Classification (NCBI taxonomy): domain Eukaryota; kingdom Fungi; phylum Ascomycota; class Leotiomycetes; order Helotiales; family Erysiphaceae; genus Erysiphe; species Erysiphe pulchra. Next base: position 14,008 of record PEDP01000399.1, on the reverse strand, counting down.
ATGATTGTGTAGATATTGATATTGATGGTGATATTGTGATTGAAGGGGGGGCAAGACGGTCTTGATTGGAGCGTTCATCACGACTATGACTGCTACGTAAGGTCATATCCATGATCACTGAGTCAGTGGGAAGATACCAGCAAATTGTTAGATTTATAATCTCAATTTTGCAATCACGTGCACCTCTGAGATCTGTGAGATCTGGTCCTCCTTCACTTGCAAGTTCATTTAGTGTACTTTTTATTTCTACTGTGTGAGGGGCGTGTGATTTGAGCTCGGTTCTATTTCTATGTATTTTAATCGTTCGATTCGTTTTGTTTAGCTCCCTTAGAGCCTTTCTGGTCAGCGGGGTTGTGATAGAGTCTTGAAAACACGCCTGCGTAGATTTAGAGCCGGGGATTTTTTCGATTTTTGATGATTTAGAAACTATGTTTTGCTCGTTGCAGCTCTCTATTTCGGATTGTTTTCTTTAATGGAAGATGCACGACTCAGTCATGTTTGCTGGATAAAAGAGTCTTTACATAGGTGATTCGTAGATGTAAAGCAGCGGTTGTGAAAAGTATAATGTACGTAGATTTGATTGTGATGGCGACAAATAATACTACTAGTGATGGAATCAATTGAATGATCACGAAGGTTTCTTAATAAGATCATGGATAACGAGTTTATTAGCGGGAACAGCGGGCTCTAGACCAATTCTCACGAACTTGAACTATCTATACTTAACAGCGTTTCGACTAGTACTCAGCTTCATTAACCCACTAAAATATGGGATGGATGACAATAATTGTTCTTTTTCCACCCATGTCCATTCGGGCTGAGTAGTCGTTGTGTCCAAAAGGGGCGGATTGATTGGCCAGCAACACGCGCTAAATAGTTTAGATAAGGTTTACATAAAATTGCTCTTAATGTTTTGGATATTAGCTTTCCCTTCAAGATTTCAGTGGCGGCGCGACACATTACATTGTGAGAAGGGGGATAAAATAGTTGGAAAGAATTTGAGGAGAAAAGAAACTCTCAGCGCTACCTTCAGTCTAAATTTTGATCATTTTGAAGCACTTCAGGAGAGAGGTAATATTTTCGTTGGTTGAAAAATGATTTAAAACGCTAAAAATGGTGAAATGTCACAAAGAGAGCCAGAATCTGTCACTTTTTATCGGTGGAGTCGAAAAAACGGAGCCAAAATACGCAGCTGTCCTACCATTTGCTAATCGGGGCCGAACCGTAGTTCTTCCGCCCTGCCCTCTTCCTTTCTCAGAATCTACATTGTGTACTATTAAGATTTTAAAGAGTATATCTCTCGAATTCTAGCTTCATCTATATGGTTTGTTGTTGTTATTATTGTCAGTAACGAAAGGGGTTTAATCGAAGGAATAAAAAGGATAGTTTATCGGTAAGCCATGCGGGGTGGTCTTCTAATTAGAGATGGGGTAGCCTTGACACCTATCACTGGAGACGGAATACCACTGGGTTGAATCCAGTAGACCTTTCCTTTTTAAGAAGTGAAATGAATGTATACGTTGATGGAGGTACACTTGAGCAACCAAAGATTTTTTGAGAATTTTAACCTTTGGTAGTTTTCCATAGAAGAGAAAGTAGAGGAGATAACTTTATTCTTTGAAGTGGTATTTGTAAATGCTGATTGAGTGTGAGTGTTCAATTAAGCTAAATCACGAATAATAAGCCGTAGTATTTAGTCATTTCATGGCTATGCGGCCGCTAATGCGGCTCGCATTTTCTTACGCGCAAGCGTATTTAGAAAGAAGATAGAACAACAAGAATGCGATGGAATATACTGTGTACTATAGTACCACAACTTTCCGTATCCGGTGATTCTAACACAATGGTAGACCACAGATTCGCAAGGAATTAACGAAGAGACTTTCCCAACAATTTCTAATGTATTTATCTCGTTGGTTGACCGAATAGATTTAGTTTTGCTTTAGCTATAGGAAGACGCCCTCGCAAGTAGCAGAAAGATTGTCTGGACTATGCTAAGAGAACCCAATTGGATACCTCGTCAGTTGAGTAGCTTTACTACAAAACGCTGGTGCAAGGAACAAACAAGTTCTGAGAAAACTGAAATAATCGCGTCGACTGTTTCCCATCGACTCCGCGACTTTGATCTTCTACGTCTAACAGGCGACCTAAAAACACATCAATATACCCATCTCTTTCTACAAACGAAAAGAAGAAGCTTAAGCTACTCATTATTTGCGCAATGACCTCTCAAAATATGTCAAGCCAACGAGTCAAATTTCACGTGCGAAGCGGTTAATACATTCATAGAGTTCCGTTTGAAACAATACAAATCGACCACACTTCGTGATGACAGTTTATGGGAAGTTTTTCATGAAGACCCCGAGAGCTGGATAGATTCAACTTTTTCGAAAGCAGATAGTTATGCTCTATACGACCTAGGTGAATATCTCCAACAAAATAGAGTATTTGTAGAAACTGGGCGAGGCAAACGTCTTTCTGTGGGGTTAGCCAAAGTCTTACATGAAGAAGACCCACACAAATGGACCCCCGCCGAAATGAAAGATCAAATAGAAAAGTCTGTATTAAACTCGCGATGGAATAAATCATAGATAGAAGTTGATTATATCGCATCACCACGAGTAGAGACCACCCAAAAAGTAAAAAAATCCCGATATCGACAATCTCGGGTAAATGATGATATAGTTCGCGAAGAACAAAGGAGACAGAAAGAATCTCAGTATAAATCATTTGATGATGATGGTGACATTGACGATAATAGCGATGAAGCACCGATGACACAATAAATATCTGACTTAGTAAAATTCTACCTAAACGGCCAGAACAATTATGGGGGTGAAAATTTATATGACTTTTTGGATCAAAAAGTAGACGCATTTCATGACTATTGTGAAAAAGTTGGGTTGCCACGATCAAAATATCACTGGGCATTCTCCATCATGCTATAGGGTCGTGTGGCGGATTATTACTATGAAGAAATTGTAGGAAATGCATCTGGTATAAAGCAAATGGTAGAGATGATAAAGCTTCACTTTGAGACGGGTGAGAGAACTCATGCATTGTTAAAAGTGTGGTGTGGGACAACCCTCCAAAAGATAATTACTACTAACTCCGACAAGAATAGACTTGAATGTCTAGAATTGCTCCTTAATTATTTCTGGAAGATTAAGCAAGGCTTACCTGATATCTACAGGACGGATTCAAGTCTGAAAGATGCTTTAATTAATGCTTTCCGAGGAACACCAGAATGTAGTTTTTCTACTTTACGACCCAGCTCAAACCTTCGAAGGCCTTAGCGCCCAATTGCTATCATCTATAGGAACAGCTATGGACGTAAAACACTGAAGTCTGTAAGAATTATACCAAATCATGACCCAACCTGAAATTTATTGGACAGATCGCAAATACTTTGGTTAAGGACGTGGTAAAGGTCAAAGTTTTCGTCGAAAATGGCCAGAATCCAGTAAGGAGAGGTCGTGGACGCCCAAAAGGATCCAAAAATAAAATTAATACAACACACAATAAAAATACCCAAAACCTATGCCCTCTCAAGGGCAGTATATTCGCGTTTAATGGCAGCTCGGACAGGCCATGGGGACTTCGCTGCATATCATCGCCATTGGCATAATGATTCAGCCAATATATTCTTCAAAAATATTTTACCATTGCATAACCGTTAAATGAAACCAGGCTTTTGCGCTATGGTAGTTTTGAATCTCAGTGAAATCTTCTTCAATTTAATTTTGACTAGGCAAGCATTTGTGCGATGGGCCTAATCATAGTGGAGGAATTTTCTCCAAATCACATTTTCCAAAAAAACCGGAAAATCCCAAGTCATAAGTCTGAGCATCTCTAAAAGCTGGTGATGTATTAGTTTCTCGTTCGCAATTTCCTTCGGGCTTATCGGTCCTCTATGTAATAACAAAATGACGAGCTCTATTTCCTAATAATTATCATTCGAAAAAAAACACAAAAAAGCTCCAGTTTACAGAAATTTGGATCCTGGGTTTTGTGTGACATTGTTTTTTTTGGCTATGAGATAAATCGTAGCACGTCGCAGCATGCGAAGAGATCACCAATTTTGGGAACTTTATGAACGGACGCTAATAGTAATTGTGTTTAAGGGAAAGAACTACAGTTCCATGTTGATTATGACGAATAACTACTTTCCATTGTGGAGTTAAAATTACTCCTTCAAACTTGTAGGATCTTAATCCTTGATTGATTTTGATATTTATAAGAGTTCATCACTTATTCACAGATTAAAAACTTCTGATATTTCTATCACGCCTGGCTTTTTACCACAATGCATGAGTTATTTAAGTAAGGTAAGCTGTCTCTTAATCCAGCCGGCTTCATTATTTGAACCCTCATCAATTGTGATAGTATTTCCGAGGTTGGCTGAGCTACAAAATTTTCTCGCACTGTTCAGCCATAAATTCCAAATGCATTCAATGATCTACAATCGGAATAGCATTTGCAGCTCAGCTAAGTAGAGCTATTTTAATGAATATAGCCCTCAGGAGCTCTGTTATTAAATGAGATGACTTAGAGTTATGAAAGATCTTGGCAACTTCAACGAGCCCTATTAGGATGGATATCTGTGATATAGAAAACTTTAATTGTCATCCATACTAACGAAGGATCAAATACAACTACCTTTATAGGTTTAATTTTCTACTGTTACACCTCGTTGTCTTGAAATTTGACTACTCCTGTGGTTACAAAAGAAGCAGTAGGAAAAATATTTGTAAGAATGATTGAAAAGCTTTTATTGCTTTCAGAAAAACCTTCATGAAATAGATGAATTATGTTTTCGATTCCTTCAAGATTTTTTGAAATGCGACATAAATCCAATATATGCGTGTTAATCTTTTATATAGGACCAGTTTTCTATATTCCATGCATTTCAACTTCTACTTAAAGAAAAATTGAAAATCCTGAGATTTTTTCTTGGAGGTTTGCTGAAAATGGAATAGACTTTTTTTTTTCGAATGAAAATTCAGCTAAATGACTTGACTACAAGACACTACACAATGACAGAGAATCTGACAGTGATGAGCAGCCCATACTCATTGAAAAAATAGCTTTGATATCTAGTCATTAACAGAAGACTGTATTGATTTAGAAAGCGAAAAAGAAGATCTTGATCTCAGATTTAATTTCACAATCTGACTCAAAAAATAAAATGGTAAGAGATATAATCCTTATTGAAATCACTAAAAAAGAAGACTTTATCTCACAAATTGTAGTATTCAGGAAAAACTGCTAGTGATACCAACTAAACCATGTCGAGTAAGAGCTTGTAATTTACTGACGCCTTCATTCCGATTTATGTAATTCAGGATAAATTTTTACTGTGAAAATAAAACTGCTGAGAGATAAAGATAAACCAAGAGAATAAAATAAGCATCGATAAATAATAACCCTAGAAATTTAATGAAAAGTACAAAAAAATGGCTGATATGCTTGATAGAACTACAAATATTGTCATTTTAAGCTATTTTTCATGGGGATTGAAGCTCTTATCGAAAAAAACTCTTAAAATATAACCTTTAGGATACTCAGAAACTTATATATCTTCTTCAAACGAAATCAATTCTTTTATTAGATATGAAAAAGCAGTTTAAGTACTTCATACAGGACATAATCTTCCTTTAAAATTCCATAGTAACTTTGTTAAAAATTTATTCTTTAATAATGATGCTAACAGAGCAAATGCTAAGAACAATGGATCCATAGAGAAGTCAGCACGTTCACGAACTAGTTGTAACATTGCATCTCTCAAAATTAAACTCGAAAATTTATTTGGCTTTAAAAAAGATAATATTAAGCGGACTCTGAAAGATGTTAAGCTCAATGAGAAAGAATTCTTACTTTAAATTGAAATCTTTCCAAGATTTCCATAAACCCAAAAATTTCTAATTATTATGTTATGATAAACTGCTAAAGCACTACTAAAGCTGAACTACAATATTGATCGAACAGCGTAAAAAAGTCGACGGTTATGAATTCCATAACCAGAGAATAAGAAGAAAGAAGAGAAAATAGAATTCTTAAGTGAGTAAAAAAGTTCCCATTTCTCCTTTCTCAAAATTGCTGTTTCTTCGACAGAGATATTTAGTTGGACATTTGATATCTTAGTGTCTTAAAATAAATTGAAAGTTTTATCCAAGCGCTATGGAAAATTTTAAAGATAGCTCTAAGACCGAATTGATGTGGAGCAAATGATTTCAAAGGTTTTATCTTTTAAAACCTATCTTTTCATGGATTAAAAAAAGAATGAAGTTCAAAAAAGTTCAACGAGTTCAAGACCCACAAAAGTACTATCATGGTAGAAATTGGGCGATGCACTAAATACCTTGATTGACAGTAATCTACCTTAGACCTGAGATCAGTGGAGACGAGTGGAGAGTTGGGCTTAAGTTTTCCCCACTTGTTTCCTCAACTCCCGAATGGTAACTTTGAAGTGGTCATTCAGTCAATAGCAATCGATACAGTAAGGTTAAAACCAGAATTCGAAAGGCTATATAAGCCTTAGAAAATAACCTAGCCAAGAATCCAAGAATCCAAGAATTGCACAGCAAGAATAGGCAAGCATATGGTGCTTGTAGATTAGCGTATAGCGTGGCGTACGCAAAGAGTAGATATGCCAAGGTAAAATTTTGCCACATAGGGATCAACTACCAAACCAGATGTCACAATAATCTTATCAAAGCATTTTTTTCTGTTCGATCTTACAGTAACATGACTCTGATAACCATTCAATACTATCTACTACAAATAAACGTGACAGACGACATTTATCGCACGTATTTTATTGAACTATTCAAGTAACAAGTTGATTCATACCATGTGCTATCTACCAACCAACAGCAACTCTCTCTATCCGATTTATCCAATTGGAATGATGATTGGGAGCTCATGCATGTGCGGTCAATCCTACGGTAGATTGAATTTTCTTTTTGTCATTCTTCTCAACCAAAGCTGGCATATAACTTCATAACTTTGAACTTATTTATATTAAAATGACGTTCTTGAGTCAACTATTATTGCGAGATAATGAAGGTATTTTTGAAGAGAAGCCCATTCTTCCTCATTCAAAAACTTACAGAGTTTTCGTCTGTTTGGCTTTTAGTATAAATATCTCTTCGATTTGGGTAATTAATAAATTCTAAATTCGAATTATTTTGTTGCATATCAAAAAAAGACGGAAAAGATTATTGATACTGTGTAATCTTGTATATTTCTGAAATTATTGTCTTTTTTCTGTCAATGTGTTTCAGCATTCGTTAGTGTGAAGTTTATATTTTTCTTAAAAAACTGATGATTAATCTGTCTACTAAATTGTTTATCGTAGCAACCAATAGACAAGTTAGACCAAAAAGTGTCCGTCGTCGGCCAAGCCATTCTCAGTCAGTCAATCGCCAGCCAGCTCATCGCCAGCCAGTCTATCAACAACCAGCATATAATCAGCCGGCTTTCCATCAACCAAATTATCAACAGCCGGTTTATTACCAGCCAGCTTATCACCAACAATTACATCAACCTCCAGTCTATTATCAGCCAGCTTATCACCAACCAGCTTATTATCAGCCAGATTATCATCAGTTAGTTCATCAAAAGCCCATCTACAATCAGGCAGTACCATCTGAAACTTTCATTATCAAAAAGACTTATCCTAACGTCTCCACTTCAAAAATTTCGCATCACTCCGATGTAAAAACTAAGTCTCTCCTAGAATCGGCAAAAGGGACTACAACAAATAGAGAATCAATAACAGAGCAACAACCATTAAATTCTACCTCCAAATCTGCGATATTAAATCATAAGCTAGCACAACCTGATACCGATACGTTGAGGGAGCAAGTTTCAGGAACAACAGTTCATCAACGATCATTATCACCATCACCATTATTATCTCCTGAAATAGAATGGATTTGTGTTGAAGAGGAACAAGATGAAAAAAGTAGACGAAATAAATCAAGAAAAACAACACATCAACACGATTCATATTATAAGAGAGCGGAAGAGAAGAAAAATCTTGAGAGAACTCAGTCGAAAATAGAGCCTAGGTATTATACATATCGTTATGTAAAGGCAGTATCGGCTGGAAATTCTCTCCCACAACAGATACAATATGAAAAAATAAAAGATCTGTTAGTTATCGAAACTGATTATTGATCTTGGCCAAGATGGGGGAACTGCGGGCTTGCTGTCAGAATAAAGCACACAATGATATGGAACAAATTGGAGGAAGTTTTCTGAAAATTAATAAAAGTGGTAAGCAAAAAGAAAAGCCTGAGGCAATAAACACCTTGGATCGATTGGAAAAAAACGGGCTCGTTAAAGTGTTGGGAAATAAAGAGTAGATGTATTTAAATTTTTATTTTTAAAAAGTCTAGCCAGGCGTTGAAGCAGGAAAATTCAGATCTAATCTACATTAAACCCGTATATTGAACTCGAGTATCTTGACATGCCTAGTACATACTCGGTAGCATCTCTTACCCCACAGTGCCAGGGATCCCTTTCCTAAATTAGATATATTTCTTGCTTGTCAAGCAGATCGCCTCTTAACATGGCTAGAAATCTGTGTGTGTGAGAGTTAACCAAAAAGTCCCATGGCAGGCATCCATTATCTATTTTCATTACTAAAAATTCTCGATTATCGATAAGTGATAGAGGGATAGTAATCGTTCTAGCTGGCTAACAACGCCTGAAAAAAAAAAGATTATTTTTACTTTTTCCAAGACGAAGTTAGCCGATCGAGATTAACGTTGTTGGTGCTTTTGTTTTTTTTTTTTTTTCCCAGCGGAAACTAACCTATTGGATATGAATACGATGGTCCCTTGCATGCCGGACGGGATGATGATCCCAGTAATCAAATCGACTAATCGACATAGACCCTTCTTGGCTCGAAGTAGGTAGCAAGCATCACTTAGTTCTTTTGTGGGGGGGCTTATAGCTGTACCCACTAGTACTTGTACACTTGGTAATAAATTTAATTCACCCATTTAACTCCCTGAAAATATCCAAGGGTCGGATAGCAGTGTGGTATACCGTCCGGGCTCTTCCTCCAGGTAGTTTCTGGGTAACTTGGGCATCTTACCCTACTCGAGACAGGAGATGGTTGTTTCGAATCCAACAGACCCAACTATATTTCGCGCGGTGGATGTTTACAGGTGGGTGGAAGCATATCTGGATAATCCAGGGTTTGTGGATGGATGATAACGGATGAGAGCCGACCAAACGTGAAGAAAATGCGATTGATTATATTTCGCTTCGTAGTAGCAGCTACAAATGGAATCTGAGGCATTAGTATGTCTAATGAAAGGTTGAATCATCTAACAAGAAAATTATCACTTTCATTGTGTCATTGCCTCATGGCTGCATACTCATTATTTGAATTTTTTTAAAAAAAGAAAAAGTTCATAATCAAGAGTTTGGGATAATTAGACAATCTATTACAGATGGACTTACTTTTTTCTTCTTTAGTGAAGTTTATTTGGTATGTATGATATCAAAGTGTAAAAAAAACATCTGGAAACAACTCAACGGCATACTAGCAACAGGTACTAAGATGAAGGTGCACTCTTCATTGATCTTATGCCAAACATGATATTTGTTACAACAGGAAAAAAATGTAGATGATGTGTAGGGAGGTACCCATTATTTCCCTATTCCGTAAGTGTCTTGTATAAATCGCTTGAAACCACGACGGTTGCTTGTGTCTGTTAATTTTGAATTATTTATTTTGATATTTAAAAGCTTTACTCATCATTTCTTATGCCTCATATATCACCCTTACCAAAAGAAAATGGAGATAGGGGAATTACATAAGTGCAGTATGCTGATTGATTTTAACATGATCTACATTAATCAGCTTTCCGATCTTCTGGAATCTAATGATAAATTATCACAATGGTTGTTAAAGATAAAGCAAGAGATTAGTAGAAAGAAGAGAAGCGGTAAAAGGTAGCAGCGATGCACATTTTTTTACTATGTCGCGCAATCGCCGGTTTATACAAGTATTTGAAGACACTTTTAAAAGTAGTCTTGGGACTTTGACTTGACAGTGTTCGTTAGAAAATTACATCTATAAGTGTGTACTTGAACAACATAAAACATCGAATTTTTCATTTAATCAAGATTTTTAGGGTACTTTAAACGATTTTCATATTTGTAATATATCAATTCTAGCATAAAAAATAAAGCCCAAAACGCTTACATGTTAGTTAATTACACGTAAGCTATATTTGCAATAGTTTTGTTTTCTGCTTTTATTTTTTGGCTTAAAATACTCCCGATATTTATATTGAAAATTTTGGCGGGAGGAATTTTTTGAGTGACGCGGCCCATAGTACAATGTGTTAGGAATCACCCTCCTTTTAATTTGGTTTATATCGCCTTAATTTTGTCTAGCCACACAGTAATTGGGTCACATCATGTGAAATATGAACAGACACTCTAGGTCGTTAGCTTATACAGTACAAGTCAAGTTGTACCACATTGCAAGCCCTACACCAATTCGTCTAGGGTTCTTCATCATCTCGAGCAGCTATTCGTACTTTTTCATGAACTCAGTCATTGGCGCCATTTCTGTTCATTTATTCTGTTGTTCGAATTTCTTTCTCTAATTTACGAGGAAATGTATTAGTTTTGGACCGCTATTGTAAAACCCATTTCTTGTCTGTGTCTTCCCATTGTTACAAAGTAGACACGGTACATAACGGTTTCGAAGTATGACGTCTTAAAGTCAAAGTAATAATTAAGCCCCGCATAATTCGTGGATAAAAATATCCTGCCTCTACAAAGAAGTGACGGGTTGAGTCTCGAATAAAAATATGCTTTAACCATATTATAGAGAATCAAAGAATTAGCCCATTCTTCATAAAAGGTTACGAATAAGCAACTACAATAAATTTAGTCTGCGATCTGATTTAAATCGTGAGCTCACTGATTAAGGAACTTACTTTCTTTACGATGCAGACTCGTTGACATATATTACTCCTATCGAGATTCCTAGGGAAAGTTTCGTCCAAGTCCAAGTAATACCTTCATAACCATGGCCACTAAGCAAATAATAATTGTTGCAATGGCTCTATCAATCCACAATGGTGAATCTTCATTTCTTGACATAATTGGTATCGTCTGAGAGGTTTGGGTGACTCTTGTATTTAGGTGCGATATTGAAGGTCCAGTTGAGGAGCTCAATGGAATCAATTTGGTTTCAGAGTATTCAGATATTGTGTAATGTGGATTTTTGGGTAGATTGGTTGCGGGTAATTCATTCGAGTTTTTACCTTCTTTCTCTTGTGCCTTAGTAGTTTCACTTACTATTCCACCATTAGATGTTTTCTCCTCCTTATCTGCTGATACATTTATCATAGCAACTTGATTTTCTGTAGTGAACGTTTTAGTTTCGATCGTATCCGTGTATAAGTCCATCTCTCCGTAGAATTTCTGAGACTCTTTTAAAATATCTGCGTTTTTCTTTTGACACACACTGCAGACCCAATGGATACTTTCTCTAGCAATTTTTTCCCTTTCATTTGCAGTACATTCTAGTCCACCGAGCTGTCCTTTTGGGTCTGTTTCCATAAAGCTCCTTAACGCAACCAGGGCGGTCCGTACCCCCCACGCTGGCATCCAAGTTTCTTCATGATGACCACTTATACTTAAGCAAATCTCTCGATTGACTTCAAATCGTCCACTGGAATTCAAGAAACGAAATGATGGTGGACGTAGTGGATAAGTAGGTGGTAACAAGATACGACCATGATAAATTCCATTCTCAAATACTGATGAAGGGGGTCCCCTTATAGTAAAGTGCCAGTCAAAAAGGTTAGAGTCATCTATAGGAGCTGCATAAAAGTCTGGTGACGGTGATTTAGCAAGCTCGGCGGCTTCATGAACTAGGATTGTTAGATATTAGTGAGATTTGGAGCGGACAATCTTACGGATGCGTTTGATGGCTGGAGATCTTGCATATTTGGGTGATGCCATACTCTCTCTCTAAAAATTCATAAGAGTTCAAAATACTTACTTGGTCTGCGAGTTTTCTGAAATTCGATAGTTAGTATATTGATTGGAAAGACTATTACTTGTAAAATAGCCCTCGTAGGCCAGGATAAGTACGTCTTCAGGATCACGTGATATTCCCAGATATGAATGGAGTTTCAACTTGACGTCTCAGAAGCTTTTTTGTATGGTATCTACTCATGAGATGTTTTCGAACAATAAGGACGGCTATATAATCAAGATATGAGGGTAAAATTGGATAGGCTCACGCTCTATTCTGAATTTCAAACCTTCACGAGACAAGGTGAAAAGTTTCAAGTATCGCTATATATGTTATCATACTTATACGACTCAAACTCAAAGGCTCGGCCCAATGGCCCGGACGAGAATGGGGGAGGATAGGTGTTCTGGAGAAAGTGGGAGCGCGAATCTCCATAAACTTGCGTTGAAATATTGATAGCATTCCAAATATGGAGTAATTAAGCTCCAAACGGAGTGACGAATGTGATTAAAACGGCATTTGCCAATTGGCTCAAACCTCATTTAAGCTTATCCGAGGACCTTTTTTCCATTTCCATCAACCCCACAGACTAAAAATCTGAGACAAACTAGACTATTGCAACTAGACAACTAGTGGGCCCGCCACACAGACATTGTCACGTAGATCTGTACAATAAGAAAGAATAGAAGAAGCAAGCTATTTAACTAGCTTTATGTTTAGAAAACTGCTATGCAGCAGCAGCTGGCCAGTGTCATGAATCGATGGTGATTGGCGTGTCGTGCGTGTGCTAGGACACGGCCCGCATCATTCGGGTCAACTTGAAGCCGCCGCCGGAATCATGTGATCTATTAAAGAGGGTCGCATAACTAGTTCCCAAGACCCCTGTACAGAATGCATTAAGCACTTCTCACTTCAAATTTTGCGCTACCTATGAGATGGTAAACTGGATGCACCATTCAAGAAGAGCTCTAACGCCGCCACTGGACTTTACGCCACCCATCACTTTCAGCGAGGACTCTGTCAAAACCTGATCTCAATAAAAGATCCACCGTATTTCGCATCGATGATGTGTGAAGGCCAAGATGACTGGGAACTGAAATTAATTGCCTGAAATTATCTACTACAGTAGTCTCAATTGCTTGGTGTTTTAAACTCCCAATTAATCTACCCCTACTAATTAATATACTGTACCTATACCAGTAATGGATTAAGCTAAGACCTGGGCATCCACCACTTCCATTGGCCGACGCTTAAATCCACCCTCAATGGTCGTTCCACCGTAATTTAAGCGTCCAAGAATAGCGATCAATTAAAGTTGGTAGTAACTATTCTACTAATCAGCCCTTCATCAAATTAAAGTTTGGCCGATAAGATATTGGGCATTTCTATGATCTCTGGGATTGCTATCAGTAACTTTAATATCGTTTTCTCAGTTCCGGATTTTAACGTGACCGTTACATGCGAATTGCCACTAGAGCCCCTCCCTAATTAAATCGGATCGTATTCAGATTGGATTAGCAAATAATCAATGCATTTTATTGGTAATTGGTAATTGCTTCTCTGTACCCCTGCCCCAAACAAGCCAATTATATGGCCAAAAACCCCAGCAATTACCCGTGCAGCAGGTAATTGCTAATCTGTACCCCCTGTAAATTGCTGCTCTGTCCCCCCTGATAAAATAAGCCAATTATATGGCTAAAAACCCCAGCAATTATCCGTGCACTAGCTTTCAATATTATGTCATAATTTTGGTGTCTTTAATTGGAGCAGAAGCTGTACTCCCCTGGCCCATTGTCATAGCAACTTCTACAGGGGTCTCTTTCAATTCGTTTCTGTAGACTATCAGTATCAGTTGTCATCAAGACGAAATACAATCCTAAAATCCATCACATATATCTGTTCAACCATCCATCACATATAAATTATTCTCGTGTAAGTTTGCCCTCATTATAAAAAATTAAATCATTCTTTGAATCTAGCTTATCG
>PEDP01000398.1:0-25783 GCA_002918395.1 Erysiphe pulchra | reverse complement strand
GGCAGAATACAGTAGTTAGAAGATTATGGTTTTTTTACCACATAGGCAATACGTCAAGATCATTGAAGAGATCACAGATCACGGGCTCCTCGGACTTGTAACAAGTGTCTCGGTCAAGGACATGATAAGAAAAACTGTCCACTACTCAGTATGGTCGAAGAGAATAATGGAGAATAACCATAATCTTCTAACTACTGTATTCTGCCTAGAAAATTTCCATTAACATGCATCAGATTATAGAAGTAGTTTTATTTTTCTTACTCACTTAAATCACAATTGAATCTAATTGAATCTGATTGAGTCTAATCAAATTAGATGTTTACTAAATCAGTTCATCCTGGCAAAGAAATGAACATCCCATTTATGAATGTGGTACCGAGTTATGAAATATGGGGTAGGTAGCGGGTAGGGGTGGCAAATAAGTTATGTACTGTGAGTGGATTTTATGAAGGTAGTTAGTAGAGATTAGTAGTGGAAGTAGACAAATAGTAAGGATTGTAGAGTATTGATTGGTCCAAAATTTTAAGGACCAATTAAAGATCCAGATGTCCCAGAATTGTGCAAAGTGGGGGGGAGGGCATTTAATTTTCTTGTGGTGGGCAAATAACACTTCCCTATTTTTAACTGTGGGCCTTGGATTTTTACCTAATTGGGCAATAATCTTTAACCACCCATGCGGAGCTCCAACTCGACTTGCACTAATTCTTTTCAGGTTAAGTTCGGATAAAAACGAGGGTCCAAAAATTACAAAGATAATACACGCCCCTGCCTATGTCTCGGCCCTACGATATACATGGGACGGTCGGTACACGGGCATGACTGAAGGACTGCAAGTCGCACCTGCATGTTTCCACGCAGAGAATATCAAGACCTTCAGTCTCGTGTCAGGCCTTTTACAGGAGCATGATGGAGCGTTTGCATGTCGCGATAACATGCCCAACGCTGGGAATTCGAAAACCGCGACTTTGATACACGGCGCTATACTGACCATCACTACAACGGCGGCTTTACCACCCAGAGCCTCCTCTGTGTCCGAAGGGGCTCCAGACGGACTGAATCCGATCTTCTAAAAACCAGCTCCATGGCACTTGACGTCGCAGGTATTGCTGGGAAAAATTATCCGGGCGGCAAAGGTTATGATTGACTCAGGGTAGATCTCCCCTGACGTTATTGGTGGCTTGAATGGGCGGATCTGGTAAGTAATAGGCATAAATTTGGTAAATCGGTAAACGGCAATAAAATTGATTACCTAATTAACGCCTTATTTTTTACTAAGACATGCCGATACACGCTGACTAGGAATTGAAACTTTCCTGATGTGATGTTATCGGACACATTCAGTAGAAATCTACACGATGTGTCTGCTGAGTGTCTTTTTGGTCAGTGAGAAATAAATGTTTAAAGATGTTCACACAATTAACTTAATATGTGTCCTCCCGGTCCATACCTTTTTTCGACTATGTAATACATTTAGAGAGAAACCCTGGGCAATCTATCTTTTGTTTTCAGTAGTAAAGCACAAAATAGCTAAAAGTTTAAGTCGCCGCAGCAACCATGTGAACTCGTCTGTTTCATCTAACTTTCTAATTTTAAACTCCGCCCTATCAATCACACCCTCTCGCCCCCCAAATCCCACCGGGAAAAAAAAGTCCGTTTATTCTTAACGTCAAAATATTAGCATTCTATTTTTTTTTCTCCGGAAAAAAAAGACGTAATAGATCCTTCTTCCATGCAGTAAAATATCAATTTCCAACTGTTATCGAAAAAAATCACTCCTTTCTCCGGATTTTCCTTTCAAATAACTTAATTTTATCACTCTTCAAAATATTTCCATCCTTCTCTCAGCCAAATTTTTTCAGGTGAAGCTAAGCTCGTACCTTTCGAATCGAACCTGGTTATGGTTATTAAGTCTTCCACATTCACACAATTCTCCGCTCAGCGCTTACCATGGTGTGTAAGAGATTCATATGGTACGTGAAAGAAAAAAAAAATCTCTAAAGTTCTCTGTTTTTTTTTCCCTCCTTTTTATTTTAGAAAATGGAAATATTTTTAAAAACTTTCTTCTCGAATAATCAAAAACCCACGCCTCCTTGCCCCCCTTCCCTCCCAAAAGAGATTCAAACGTGAAAAGAAAAGAAAAGAAAATTCAAATAAAAAAAAATAACCAGAAGATTGACTTTTTCGCTTTTTACTTTTTTTCGTTGAGAAAATATAGATTTCATAGCTTGCTTTTCAAAACGAAAAATCCATGATTGCACGCGATCATCTTATTATTCATCGATAAATTATGGATTATTCCAACAACAATCACAACATCGACTTAAATCAGCTACCTATACTTTTCCATCATCATTAACGCGTCGAAAATTTCACAACTATTTTCTCACCAATTTACCACCAACTGCTTCACATCACTCTGATGGTCCATCTCCTAGATCCTCATCCTCGGCAGCGGCTACTGCTGCTAGCCTTCATCGGAACAGCCTTTCCGATGCTGCTTCAAGCTCTTCTTCTCAAGCGCTCCGAAATAATCTATCTTCTCCCAACACTAATTTGTCTTCCACAATCGTGGCTCCTAGAGATTTGATTGTTGTTCGGATCCCGTTAAAGTCAGCAAAACAACATTTTGGTGTTTCTCAATCTCGAGGTACACGTCCATCAAATGAAGATACATATCAGGCAGGTATCATTGAGATTCCCGCCTTTGCTAAAAAAGTTTCTGTAAATCATAGTAATGGTGCCAAGTCTCTAGATGTCGCAGACAGTGCTAGTGGTGGCCCACAAGTTTTTGGTTTTGGGGTTTTCGATGGACATGGAGGAAATGAATGTAGCGAATTTCTAAAAGAAAATCTCTATGAATACATTGAGAAATCAGCAGATCTTTTTGAACTAGAATGTAGCCTACAAACTTCTGAAGCTAAAAGTCCAATAGAGACGAATCCTCTGGACTCAGAGAACAGTCAGGAAATACTCTCTAATGGCAACACAGAAGAATCTATCAGTTTACAAAGATCTGGTATTGAAAACACCGAGGAATTTTCACAAGATTCAATATCACAAGAAAATCGCGGTACTATTTCAAATACTGATTCAAGAATGGAGAAAATCTTTCAATTAGAGAATTCTTTAATTAAACAATGGAATGATACAGTTGGGGGATATTTTCGTCGTTTCAAACCTCAATATTTTAGTGATTCGTTAACAAAAGCAGCCTCAATCGAATCAGTATTAATGTATGCTTTTCTCAAAGCTGATTTTGATTTTATATCCGCTCAAGCTCACAGAGTTGAAAGCGTTAGAGATGACAAAAGCCTCTCTTTAGTCAAGAAGAGAGAAGATACCAAAATTCAAAGCGTCAGTACTACGGAACGATTTCTGGGTGGATCGACAGCTTCAATCGCTTTGATTTCTACGCCTACACCTATTCCTTTCTGGCACCCATCTAGTCCTTCGACATTGCTGATAGCCCATGTTGGTGATACTCGTATTATTCTTTGTAATACTGCCACTGGGCTAGCAAAGTCTTGTACAACAGATCATCACCCCTCATCACCTGGTGAGTCTAATCGCATGCGTCGTTACTCTACTTCATTTGTTACAGACTCGTTTGGGGAAGAACGTGTATCTGGATTAGCAAATACACGTGCATTCGGTGATATTCATTCTAAACGTATCGGAGTCAGTGCCGAGCCTGAAATCCATCGAATTGAACTCATGGCAGCGGAATATTCTATGCTTGTGCTCGTCAGTGATGGTATTAGTGGTAATCTCAATGATCAAGAAATCGTTGATATTGTGAAGGAAGCTAAGACGCCAGAACAAGGAGCACGCGACGTTGTTGCTTTCGCAACAGAAGTTTCTAAAAATGGCGATAACGCTACTTGCTTGGTGGTAAGACTTGGAGGTTGGGAAAAGAGAAGAGAAGGTGGATTGGGAAGTTTGGGTACTATGGAATGTAGAGAGTGGCGTCGTAGAGACGCAAGTGATATGAGAAGAGTAGAACGTCATCGCTAGTGGAATTTTTAGCATGAGTTATTGTAAGAATTAACATTATTTTATTTCATAAGGCCATGGCCCTGAGACCCATGACTGCTAATTTCATTAGCACTTATTTACTATTGTTTAAGATGCCTTTTTATCTGCTTCGCTTGGCTATTCGTATATCCGCTAAGATGCTTAATATGTTATTTTTTTGATTTGTTGCATTTGCATTAGAGGTCTACGGATGGAACCTCGTATCAGAGATATTGAAAGTACCGAACGTTTTTGACGGATGAGAATTAAAAGAATACTATAGTTCTGTAGTTATACACTCTTTTTACTTGTTGCTTTGAATTTCTCCTAAAAAATAGAAATTAAACCATTTTTTAAAAAGTCAAAAGAGAGGTTGGGTCGTAGAAAGTAATAGCTGTTGTAAAGATCCTTGGATGCATGAGTTCCGTGTTAGATTTCTGAAAGGTGATTTTAATTATAGATCTGTTTAAAAAAAATATTGAATTTCAATCATACTCTCTTCTCTGTTTTATGACTGACTGGCGAGAAAATTTGCAGCCTACAAACGTGTTAAATTTATCTGTTAAATTCGGAGAATATATACCTTTTCTAAATTATAGTCAAATTTCTCCAAAGCAACCAAGGCTTCTGCCCTCTGATAGCCCATAACAGTTAATTTCCTTAAAAAAGGATCATCGTGGGGATCGTTCTCAGAAGCCTCGGCTCTGGCCTGAGTACATTCAACAACACTAGTGCATGTATTACCTTCATTTCCAAGTCCAGTGACTGGTTCAGATAGATGTTCTTCGGTCGCGCCAAGACCAGAAAAGATAGAGTCCCAGTCATGTTTGTCATTGATGATAGATGTATCCTGAACTTTCGGGTTGCCAAATTGACTAGGATCACCAGTAGAATAATTTAGAGGAATCTCTGTTTCTTTCATTGTTAGAGACTTTTCAAAAATAGAATCCATATCATTCATAAGAGACTGATCAGTTCCAGAAATTTTAGCAAACTCATCATTTGAATCTCCTTCTTCAGCATCTTCTAGATCATCGAATTCGTCATCTAAAGGAATTTTTTGAGACGATGATGGGCTTTTCAGTGAATCTTTAAAATCAGGTTTATTAATCGATATTGCAGTTCCGATTATCTCAAGCCGACTTCCAGATGAAGCTGTAGATTGATCTATGGATTGAGAATTACTGAAAAATTCAGAGGAACTCGATCGAGTAAGATTATTTTCGGAAGTTAAAACATTATCATTAATTGAAGATGTCGCTTTTACAGCAATGTTCTCACGTTTTGAACTTGAACTTGACGATAAATCTTTTATTTCACTTGATTGGGTTGGGATGACAGACATATTTTTATCAAAGGTGGAAGATTCAGTTGCGAAGTCATCATCAAAGCCAATACCTTCACTACTACTATCACTGTCATCATCTCCTAGCTCTGCTATAGGAGGGAATTCATTGGCAGGTCCTACGCTAGTGGCTACTCCTACTGTTTCTGATCCGTGAGAGCCGCCTGTATTTGAATACTCTTGAGCCTTTGCAGTGCTTCCGAAGCTGGCAAAAGCAGAATCAAAATCGTCTTTGACCTTTCGTGTGGTTTCAAGCGATTCAAAATTAACTTTATCGCCAACAGGATTTTGAATGGACTTGTTTTCGTCCTTAGTAAATAGGGTTTGAGCCTCTCGGGTATCTAGTACTTTACCGACATTCAGTGTAGCAGTTGAATGACCTGAGAGGTCTCCTTCTGAATCAGTGGCGATTTTAGAAAATTGTGATAGTGGATTTTTATCAACAGGGAAAAAGGTGTTAGAGCTTGACGACTGGGATTCCAAGACTGAAAGAGAAGATTCGGTAGCCTTAGGCGGCTCTTGGCTCACGATTGAATGCTGACGAAATAATGAGGGGGATTTGAAAGAGTTATCTCCTGTTGATTGAGATGGAATGATAGTATTTTTTAACGAACTAATTGAGAATGATTTGGTTTTTTCTAACTCTATATTTGAGTTAGGCACATCATTCGAGGTAGGTGACCCGAAAGGTGGTCCAAAAACACTTCTAAAGAGTTTCTCAGACTGCTGGTTTTCAGCAGATGATGTATCGATCTTAGAGAAAGGATTTTCAGAAAAGCTCTCAATTCGTCGAAAGAATGGGTTCGTTGTCAAATTCGTTGAGGATGTTGAATTAGTACCTAAGGTTGGAGTTTGTACTTTCGAGCTCATAGAAGGTCCTACGGAATCTTCCTTCTTATCTAAATTTAACTCTCCTACTTGACTTTTTATCCTGTCTCGTTCTTCTTCATTTGTTATTAGTTGTTTTTGATTAATTGAAACTAGGCCTTTTTGTTGTTTAGCATCCAATTTTGAATTCTCTAATATAGTCTTGAGTTGAGCGATCTCAGAATTCAATAAACTGATACGCTCCTTCAAATTTAAATTTTCTTGTTGATCAAGATATAACGATTTTATTGCTTCATTATGCTCATTCCGAATATTTTGGAGTGTATTATCAAGTTTCTCAGCCTCTATTCTTAATTTATTAGTTTCATTTCGCGATGATTCAACTTGTTCCTGCAAATTTTGAACCTCCTTCATCTCTTGCTCATAAAGAGTTCGAGCTTGTGCTAAGCGAGCTTCAAGTTCTATCTTCTTGGTGCTTGATTGGGTTGATTCATTTTGAAGGTATACTTTCTTGGCTCGTAAGTCTTGTGTTTGTTTTGATAGTGAGCTGACTTGATTTGATAGATTAGCCAATTCAGTTGTCTCATAAGTTAACTTTTTGCTAATTTCTGCATCAGTATCGCCTAATAGATCTTCAAGAGACTTTTGTGGATGTAGACTCTGTGGCAAGAATGATGCATTATTTTTAGAGCCACCTGTAGCTTGCTGACTAAGTGCCTGGCCAAAAGATGAAGCAGGTTTGAAAGGTTTAATGGCATTTGAAGGTGTAGAAGAAAATGGAATAGAAGAAGTTATGGTATGACTAGTAGTATTTATTTCACGGGCAGTCGCAGATAATGTGGTACTTTCTATATTTTGGCTTGATTTCTCATCCAAAGTAGATGAAGAGAAAGCATCTAAACCGAAAAGATCCTCTGCTGCAGATCTAGGTACAGGGATATCAAAGCTAGAGGCTGTTCCAATTGTAGTGGGCCTAGTTTGACTTCGCATGCTCGGAGGCACTAAATTGCTGGTAATTTAGATGGAAGTGATTGTCTTCCATCTCGTTTCGCTCTTTGCATCCGAATAAGGTACATAGCCACAGCAAATTCTTCTCGAGATAGTCGACCAGCAGAATTGATATCTGCTAAATCCCAAATTTGTGCTAAAATATCCTCTGGAAGTTTTGACTCACTGAAGAATGGTACAGCCTGATCTCCCGTAATAAACCCTCGGTTCGCTTTATCAAGAGAATTGAATATGCTATCAAATTTCATCTGATCTGAAGAAGTTATTAACCAGATACTATTGGAGCCTGTAGTTTGTGATGCAAGCTGTGGAGCTTTAGTGTATCCAGATCGAGTTGGGCTAGAGCCACTAAGTTGTCTCGGAACAGATGAAATAACTGCAGCTGATCTATCAAATCCTCGTTGCGACGCTTTTTCGTAGAGGCCAGGAGGTAAGGTTTTTGGTAGTAAGCGCATTTGACCTTTTTTAAGGGAAGCTATTAAATGCATAGCGATAACAAATTCGGTAGCCTCAAGAGCACCTTTTTGCTCTGTATCTGCAAGACTCCATACTCTCCCAAGAACCTCGTTCGGTAGACCTGCTCGTTCAAAAACTTGTTTTGCTTGATCTCCCGACAGAATTCCTCCATGACCACCAGAATTTTCAAAGAGATCCACATATTGTGCTACTTTATCAGGCGTCAAGGGAGGTACTCGAATTGAAGCAGAGCCGCTGGCTTGAGGCTCAAGAGTCCTAGGAATCGGAACTAAGGGTTGCTTAATCACCGAACTTAAACTATAGTTATCTATATTCTCGAATCTTGGAAGTGGCCCAGGTCGTAATGCGAGTTCTGGTGTTGGGCTTCGTCCAGCCTGATAATGGCCTATAAGGCGCAAAACTATTCCAAAGCCAGCCGGTGTAAGAAGGCCTCTGTTTTCTTTATCTGCAATTTGCCATATCTAAGAATAAAAAGTTAATCAAGACATTAAGTACGATACAAAAAGGCTGGCGCAAACACTAACCTCTCCCAGAACCCGAGGCTCGATCCTTGTCTTCTCAAAAAACTTAACTGCAGCTTCTCCCGTTACCACACCGATATTTTCCGAATCAGCTTGACGGAATAAATGACCAAATAACCTTTTTTCTTCCACCGTCAAATTTAGCAACGGCGCATCTAGAGATTCTTTGTCAGCTATCTAGCTGATAGTCCAGTTCCAACTTATAAATATTAAGGAAAATTTGTCGATGGAGAATTTCTCTTTTCAGCTATGAAAGGGAAACCATTAGACCTAAATAGATTCAAGAATCATCTTACCAGGATCTTCAATCATTCCGTGATCGATACTTTCCTCGTAGAGATAGGTCGACGAGCCGAGTTTAAGATGCTTAGTTGGTAGTCGCCGTCACGTCTAATGACAAGCTGTTAATGCTAAATTTGTAAATTATTTTTAGACATATGAATGAGAGTCGTTTCATTAAGTAACGTTTATACTGACAAAAGAACTCAGATATTTAGGTCAAATAAAACACAGCAACCACTCAACACTAGTGGAGAACATGGGTGTAGCACTATAAATTGACAAAAGAAGTATAATACCTTCAAGGTAAGTAAATCTATCTCCCACCCTTCCTTCTTAATATGGCTTATCAGAATTCTAGAAAATAATTAGGATTTTGATTCAATTAATGACGTTTTGCGACGCCGCCTACTGGTAATTATATAGTTTGAGTTAGAGAGAAAATTATTTGTTTTCATGATTCACATGATCCTTCTGTCTTGCGAAGTGATCTAGAATGAAAGAAAAGAAAGAGTTCCTATGCCTCTACCCCGAGAATGGCAACCTCCACATGCAACTTAAGATGCATGTTTTTACCCCAAGTTTAATTTAATTGACTGTAGTTTTTCAACTTTAACGGACTGTACATCATTTTTAACACTATGCTTTAATATTCAGCATCCGCCTCATCGCCCTCTATAGAATCTGTTGCAACTTCTTCATAGTCACGTTCCAATGCGGCTAAGTCTTCGCGTGCTTCAGAAAATTCGCCTTCCTCCATTCCCTCACCTACGTACCAGTGCACAAACGCACGTTTGGAGTACATGAGATCAAATTTGTGTGAAAGAGCGGACCAAGCTTCAGAAATAGCAGTGGTGTTAGACAACATACATCTATTAATTATTAGTAAATTACTGTGTATTTAATGAATTAGATCTTACACGGCCCGTTTAACATCAGCAAGATCACCATTAGGAACCATCTGAGGTGGTTGAAAACAAATACCAATTTTAAAGCCAGTAGGGCACCAATCTACAAATTGGATAGTACGCTTGGTTTTAAGCGTAGCAACTGCAGCATGGACATCATTTGGAACAACATCGCCACGGTATAATAAGCAAGTAGCCATATATTTTCCATTGCGTGGATCACATTTGACCATTTGGTTATTAGGCTCAAAACATGACATTGATATTTCTTGAACAGTGTTAGACTCGTGCGATGCTTTTGCAGTTGAAATAACAGGGGCATAGGCGACAAGAGGGAAGTGAATGCGCGGATATGGAACTAAGTTGGTCTGAAACTCATTAAGGTCGACATTGAGGGAACCATCGAATCGAAGTGAAGCAGTTATTGAAGAGACAACTATAAATTTTTAGTAGCTTTAGCAATAGAAGCCAAATATTCACAAACCTTGTGCAACCAAGCGATTCAGATTCTCATAATTAGGGCGCTCAAGGCCAAGATTTCTGCGGCAGATATCGTAGATCGCTTCATTATCAACCATAAATGAACAGTCTGAGTGTTCTAGAGTAGTGTGGGTTGTTAAGATGGAATTATATGGTTCTACTACAGAAGTAGCAGTTTGTGGTGCTGGGTAAACACAAAATTCTAATTTGACCTTTTTTCCAAAGTCGACAGAAAGTCGCTCCATCAAAAGAGCGCCAAAGCCAGAGCCAGTTCCGCCTCCAAAAGAGTGGAAGACAAGGAATCCTTGAAGACCGGAACAGTTGTCTGCGACATGACGAATTTTATCTAAGACTTGATCGATCAACTCTTTTCCTACAGTATAATGACCACGAGCATAATTGTTAGATGCATCTTCTTTTCCAGTGATCATTTGTTCTGGATGAAATAAACTACGATAAGTTCCTGTGCGAACTTCATCGACTACGTTTGGTTCAAGATCACAATAAATGGTTCGGGGCACGTATTTGCCTTGGCCTTTGGTTGAATTAGAGGACAACGTTCATCTATATAAAGGTAGTCATTCTTACCAGTTTCCGAAAAAAAAGTACTGAAACCTTCATCAGGATCGGCTGCCTTGCGCTTCTCTGTCAAATATCCATCGGGCTTTTAGAAGCTTCGTGTTAGATCAAGTCTGGAAAAGCAAAATACATTTGACGAAGGATTAGAGCAAGCACATACCTGTATACCGTGCTCGAGGCAATAGAGCTAATAAACATTTTTTTATTAATATGGCTTAAAGCAACTTGAGAGATATCTAAAAGCTTTGATTTATAATTTTATGCTTACCTCCCAACATGAATTAGCTATTTGACATCCAGCTTGGCCAACTAAGGAAAAATTGTTAGTATGTACATTTTTACCAAAAAAAAAAGATCCAAAGCGCGTCGAAGTGAAAATATACCATTGACACTAATAACTTCCCTCATTTTTCGTATCCAATAACAGTTTGACTAGGATATGAAGAGGTAGAAGGAAGGCCTGAATGTGAGTTTCGAAATATGGTCAAGGAAAAGAGCTAAAGATTGTTTGTCGAGAAAAAGTTTATATCAGGCTGAAATGACAGGCCAAATAGGGGAACCCTAACAAACAAAAGAACGATTCCAAAATAGGAGATCGCCCGATCCATTTTAGGCTAGTTCGGATGGTCCAAGCTTTTGCTCAGTTGTCGTTGTTCACAACATCAAGTGCAGATTAAAACTACTGAACGATAACTAAGATAAAACATTATGAAAATTCAAATAATTCTATTGTTACTTACGAAAATTACAGGCGTATTTCCTAATACTGCAAAGTTAGTAATCGTTGGATCCGATCGAAATAGCGTCTTATTTCCCGAATACTACAAAATCAGGAATCTTTCTCTCCAAACGTTATCGCCGCAGCATGAAACTTTGAGAACACATGTTCCTGCTGGATTCCCTTCTTTAACTTCCAATTTTGGGCGTGAATCCTGGTTTCTACTTGATGGGATCCCCAAGAGGCAGAGGTTTGAAGTTAGGATTTGCTGGACCGCTACGGTAACTGTGATTTAAGTAGTGAATAAAACAATTTCTGACAATATCAGCAACCTACATCATTTCATTTAGTGACCCACGAGATTTTAAATTTTCACGAGAGTTTGAACTTGAAGTATTCACTTGAACAATATTCCAGATCAAGAAGACTCGAGTCAAACGATTTCAATGAAAGAAAAGGAAAAAATCATCAGAATTTTAAAAAAACCGAAATAAATGAATCATCTGTTCTACTTTTGCAAATCTTTACTTCCGCTGACTATTATACTTCGAATACTAGTTTAATGCAGCACCCACTGCCAGTTTTTGTAGATATAATTTTCGATCCGTACTTTTTAGATATCATCCCAAAGTCACTCATACCAACTACCGCCTACCTACTTATGCTAGCAATTGGTGGTTGGTCATTGTCAACATTTCTAACTTTTTGGGCCCATTCCTCCCTACTGTTGAACATAAATTTGCAAAAAAAATTATTATGAAGTCTGTGTAGTGTCATGTAATGAATGTCATGGTTATTAGAAGCACTTGAATAGGAATACCGTAGCAACGATAACAGTGTTTGACACGAATCATGTGACGCTGTGAATTAACGAGAGGTAAGTAAATATTCTACTCATTATTCGGTAGTTTTATAGCTTTATTAAATCTATACAATAAGTCTCCGCCTGTCTTATTCAATTACCATAACAGATCGTATCCGAATGTCAATTTTTAAAGAATGATTAAAAAGTATATTCAATCATTTTAGAAATTCTGTGATTGATTAATTTCAAAGATTCAAAAATCATATAAGTCGAAGTCATGGATGTTGAAATTTCCTACAATGTTTATCCATTGTATCCGCCAGGTGGTCCGTAAGAACCCTGATGTTGATTGTTAGGATGGGAACCCGATGGGAAGGGGGGCCCCTGAGGGTTTTGATGACCACCTGAGTATTGTGGGGTAGCATTCTGACCAGGCCATGAGTTAGGCCCATTCGGATGCTGATATGGTGGTGGAGGGTGTCCATTACCATATGTATTTGGCTGATTACCTTGATTTGGATGACCGTTCGGATTCATAGGTGTGTTATATGATGGTTGGCCGGGGGGTGGAGGATGGTAATGCTGTCCAGCATTGGGTGGCGGACCGAAATTCTGGTATTGCTGTTGCTGATTATGAGGATAGAATTGCTCATGAGAATTTGGTGCTTGGTGTTGTGGTCCTTGGTAGGATGGAGCTTGATGATGAGCTGGTTGATAGGAATTAGGAGGTGGCGGATTAGAATAGCCCGCTTGGTGACCACTATTCTGCGAATACCCAAAGTTATTATTAGGCTGTTTAGAACTTTCAGAAATCTTATATATATAAATATATATTAGGTGGTTAGTTATACCTTATCATGTTTTCCAAATAATCCACCAACAGCACTCATCAAGCCAGCAGGGCCAGACTGTGAAGAGTTGGAATGTCCATTTTTATTTGGTTGTTTTCCACCAAGAAGTGAGTTGACGAGAGTTCCAGTAATGGCGGAGGTCGCAGATGGTTTTGAATGACCACTTCCTCCATGGTTTGATCCTCCAAGAAACTGCCCTGCCAAGCCAAGTACTCCTCCACCACTGCCAGATTTGTTTTGCTTCTTACCACCGCCCAGAATTTGATTCATTGCCATTTGCTGTCTCTTTTTAGCATAAAATTTATAGCAGTCATGTAAGGTAATTTTTATACTCCAAGAGTGCCATTCAATCCACGATCACTGGAACCTTGTTCAGTCCTTCCGTCCGCCATTGGTGTACTCTGGCTTCCATCTGGGTTTTTCATAATGCTGCTTACTTTTCACAAGCCCTAGTTGGGGTTTATAGTTAAGTAGATGTGTCTGATAGAAGGTAGCTCAAGATATAATAGGTATTGTTGTTTTAATTTCTCAATATGATTTGAGAATATTATATATGGAAGTTTGAAAGAGATCTTCTAGATCGAATTATTTCTTAATGATGGCTTATCGTAAGTTCGACATCAAGTGAGGGGAGGTGTGCAAGAAGGGTGGGCTTCTTACCCCGAAGTGTAAAGTTGGGGCGAAATAAGCCATTTAAATTCCAGATGGAATAGTACAAGGTATATTATTGGCTGACTCAGCCACCCCTTGATTCATCTACTTTGATTCCATATGCGTCAATTTGTAACAATGTCTTCCTCTCACGTAAATTTAATCCACGGATTTATCGGTAAGTTACGATTTAAGTGGAACTTGCAGTCAAGTCCATACAGAAAGGGACCCAGTAATCCATTACTCCTGTTACAGAATTTTAAAACATCAATGAGCCTCTCTCTCATTAGTGGTTTGGGCTCTTCCTGATTAAGATAAAATATCTCGTTTACTTTAAGAACTAGATTACTGGTCCATCTCTTAAATATACCACTATAAACGAGTGCAAATTTATGACTCATTGCCAGTTTTTGGTCAGAAGTGGGCCATTCAAAATTGAATTGTTATTTTCAGATAAATACAGTTATAGCTAATCTCGAGATACTTCAACTTGAAGTTTATTTCATATTCTCATCTCATTACATGTCATTCTTTATTGTAGCTGAACTAGCGAGTCGACAGCATAAATGGACATGTCAAAAATCCAAAGCTTTCCTGGCCAATTCGATGTGGAGAGAAAAGGAGTTGATAACGCCTGGAAAGCCTTAGAGGGATATTAGCAAAGACTGGCTTGCGAATCATTAAGGAAAATTGAACAGTAATCAATTACAATATTATAAGCGGCATTGAGTGTCACGAACTGTCGTAAAAGAGGATTCAATGATTAACTTAAAATCTACAACTAAAGAACGAAGAGGAAACAAGATCTGTTTATGTACATGATACTCGTAAGTCAACAGCTCAAATGCCGGCCAATCGCTACTTCATTACAAGATAGGAATAAGTTTGCCGACTGATTCCGCTATACGCCGTTATTTCCTTTTGCTAACCGACGGATGAGTAGTAAGTAACCTTACTAGCTTCGATTCAACACGGTTCGTCACATCAGCCTCCCTCCCGAAAAAAAGCTCGCCCGAGAGCGTTTTAACATTTCCTTATCACTATCTAGTTAGTCATAATTATCTTCTCCTTTTCCCGTTTTTCTATCCATTGCAGTAATTGGGCTGGAGGTCCTCGTTGATTAGGATTTTGTATGTGGAATATTTTGATTTTATGCGGAGCATATTTCAAATCAGAGGCTGGCATCCAATCCAGATCGAGGTCCTTATTTAGCCATGCCTCACAATATTCTAAGCGTTGTTCCTTGACACTGCTGGCTAATACTTCTTCAATTTCCTATTCTTCGTCACCAGTTATATTTGTGGGTAACGGCTCATCAATAATTTGGCCTAGCAATGGGTCGGAAGAAGCAAGGCGAAACTTTTCTGGTGGAAAAATATTATGAACTTTCATGCTTGCAGGTAGCGCCAACTTAAATCTATTTCCTATTTTTTCGGTTATCAAAAACTTACCATTTATTGGAAAATCCAATTTTTTTTGTCGGGCGTTATGTCGAAAGTCTCGCATGTCTAGCCAAACATAGTTGCCAACAACAATGCCATAAATGATTTATATTTTTCTATGCTACGCAATAGAAGGGAAAGAGCTACAATATATACACCTAGTTTACTATGACCAGTGATCCTTCCTCCCTCAATGAACACTCTTTGTAATCTCCTTTCCAGCCTTTTGTAGTCGTTAAGCGAGTGATTAGAGAGTTATTCAATATATCACGTAGCGGTATAAATTAGGCGAGGCTGGGCCAACCCAGCCACACAGCATCGGGCACATCCCATAACACACACCCACAACAAGCCATTCCAGTCACGCAGTTACTCTGCCCAAATGGACTGGTAATTATGAGGATTTCAGTTTCTATATGGATAGACTGCGTATAAGTGTAAAAAATGAAATGGCACAGTCGGAGATTCTAGCTCTATCTGCATAGATACAATTGACACACTTCCTGAAAATAAGAAGTCTTGTCTCGCTAGCTGGTTTGCTAAAAGTAAAAGGCTAGATAAATTTGATTGGCAAAATTTGTTGGATGTTATCCAGTTTGAATTCGAGGAAGTTCAGGCCCAGCAAACTGCACATGAATTTGTCCTACGTATGGAGCAAAGTCGGAATCAATACCTCGGCGAACTTGTTAAGGATTTCGAGCACAGAATTATTTCATGCGGCGTGAAGAACTATTTACACAGGCAGCTAAAACGCGATAACTAAAGGCATCATTGAATAATCGTTTGCGTAGAGCGTTAATTGGAGTTAAACTACCGCCAGTCAGTGATTATGAGGAGTGGGTCAGGGCGGTAAAGGAAGTTGGGGTGGAACTAAAGAGTTCTGCCGATTACCGGCCCAAGGGAGCCACACAAACCGGCAAAAGGGTGCAAAACGGTAACTTATCCAGCATTGCGCACTACAGTTTTGGACATCTTTTGACTTGACTGGGATCTTTTCGAATACGACAACTATCGTGCGTCTCTAATGATCTTTGGAGCGGAGAAAGCAGGCGGGCCCATTTAATGAAGCAGGGGATGTCAATGGAACTTTTACAGAATTCCTAGATAGAATCAACCTCGACTCAACGCGAGTGTCTCGAGCCAACAAGGAGCTTCATCAAATGAAAATGAAAGATGGTCAACGATGGCCTGACTTTTTTGCCGCTTGGTCTAATAAGGTCAAAGAAGCACGGGGTGGTTTTTGGCCAGATGAAAACAAGATCTCGATGTTGGAAAACGCTCTTAGTGACAGATTGACTGAAGCACTTTCTGGTAACCACCTTATACCTGACAATGATTTTCGAGAGTGGGTAAGCATTGTAAATAAGGTGGCCCAAAAAGTTGTAATGGCCGACCAAAGACGTAAATGGGGTCTGAGGCAAAATGCCGGTCCTGTGATGGGCTCTTTTGAGGAGAAGAGAAATCCGGTTAAACGTCAGAATGATAACCAAGAAAATAGATATGAGGTTATAGGTTTGGATAGGATAGGTTAGGATGAGAAGCATGGTAAACAAGCAGGTGATGTGGATGAGGCAGGAGATACTAATATGGGGGGAATCAATAGTACAAACATGGAGAACAAAGAGCGCCGAAGGGCTAAATGGAAGATAAAGGCAGAACTTGACCGCCTCCAGCAGGAAGGAAAATGTTTTCGTTGTGAACGACAGGGTTGTTTCAGTAGAAGATGCCCTTTACTACCTGCACGAAAACTAAAACAATTTGGAGTTAAGGTTAATTCAGCTGATTTACCTGAGATTATTTCAGCTATATATATAATATAGATGATGTGATTGAGGAGTTAGAGAGTGCGGAAAACTAGATGCTCTCGAGATTAGTCGCTCTCGAGAGCCAAAAGCAAGTACTGGCAGTAAGATTGGTATGAATATAAGTCCCTTTCTTGTAGATACATTAATAAATATAACACATCTATGGTGCAAGCATTAGTTGATAATGGATGCTTGTGTTACGGAATTATCGACGATTGTTTGACAAATAAACTAAACCTGCCGCGCTGTCCCATATCTCCAAGATTTCTAGAAACAGCTGAAAACCTAACTGAAAATAAGCCAGTTGTCGAATCTATAACATTTGTTTCAGTAGACCTCGACGGATACTTTAGACCAAAACTATGGCTAAATGTTGTACCATAGTAGTTATTCAATGATTTTGGGCAAGAAATTGGTTCGAAGAGCAAAACGCTATAGTTCACTCAAAAGAATAGAGGCTGGAGTTTTCAAAAAACGGAGGTTCCGTTTATAGTGTAAAAAGATTGCGGCATAATTTACGAAATGTTGCAAGCCCTAAAAAATCTACAGGAGAAGAGATGGTTTCGATGATGAAAAGTGTGCCAGTATGTAGGGCCACTATTGAAGACATAAATAAAGCATTACGTATTAAATCTATACTTTTAATAAAGGATGTACGAAAGCGTCTTCCCGATCAACTAAAAGATTTTGCACATTTGTTCGCGGACGATAGCGGGGCAAATGACCTACCGCTACCAAGTCAAGATTTAGACCATGCTATTAATCTTAAGAATGAGAACGGGAAACAGTCAATACCACCATGGGAGCCACTATATAATATGTCCCGAGAATAGTTGTTAGTACCAAGAAAAACACTAATGGATCTCCTTGCCCAAGGCTGGATTAGGCCCAGTAACTCATCAGCGGCAGCGCCAGTCTTGTTTGCTAAGAAGCCAAACGGGGGATTGAGATTCTGTGTGGATTATCGGGGTTTGAATTCCATGACTGTACCCGATTGGTATCCTTTGCCTCTGTTCAAAGAAACGCTAAGACAATTCTCAAAAGCAAAGTGGTTTACGAAGCTAGACGTCAAATCAGCATTTCATAGAATTAGGATCAAGGAAGGGCATGAGTGGATCACGGCATTTCGTTGTCGATTAAGACTCTTGACTCTTGACTCTTTGAGTGGCTGGTGACTCCTTTTGGATTGATAAATGCACCAGCAACTTTCCAACGATATATGAATGAGTAATTGAGAGAAAATTTGGATCTCGACGCAACCGCAAAAGCAGATAATCCAAGTTAGCCAGGAAACGGTACCCAGATCGAGTCCACTAATACCATTGTGCCTATTTTGGGTTTACAGTGGGTACATGTAGGAAATGGGGATACCTGAAGCGTTTGTTTACCTTGATAAACCCCCCAACCCCCGAATGCAAATCACACATATCATCTATTTCATTTCCGAGTGGAGCTCCCGAAGCAACACTAACCTGTTGTTATATTAATAGAAAGCTAATTATTTTTAAAAAAATAAAAAGGTAGAAAGAAAAAGATTCTGGTGCGCTCAGGATGCCCCTTTTTTTTGCCTTGCTTTTTCGCTTGTTATCAAAAAAGAAAACCCCTCCTATTAGTAAAAAGATGTGCATCGTCTTCCGTTATTTTAAAATATACACGGGACTTTGATAGCTTAGTGCTTTTCACCGTATTCCTTATATAAACACAAATTAGACGTCATAATTTTTATCAAAAAGTAATACCAAAGAATAGGTCCAGTTTCAGCAGCTGGCGTTCATCTCAAGATTTCTTTTACAGTGTTTTTTTTTTTAAAATGGACTGATTGTCCTAGTTTGGATTTTCGAGATACTTTAAAAGAATTAAAAAAACTTGGCTTCAGAATATGGTTGTGTATTTACCTGATCACTTGGCCCGCAAACACTGCACAGTACTTTTTATACCGAGTTTTATAAATATATGTGGATAAAATAATCCTTAACAGTATACTATAAGTTTGTTTGCGTACCATATGGGGCCTAAATACTAAAGAATAAATAAAAGATGCATAAATAATGCCCTTGGAGTTTGTATCTGCCCTTAGCATTTCGATAATCCCAACTCAAAATCTGCAATTTTTTACTAATTTAGCCCTGTGTATGCATAGCTTTCCATCACGAAAATCATCGTTTCTGTAATCTCTCACCCTCCATTGTCATCAGATTCTTGATTGCATTTAATCGACTACCCTTTCAAAGTTACTTTTCTTCATTAAGCGCTAGGGTTTAATATGACTTTTTCCACGATAACCATGACGAGTTAGATATGTCAAGGTAAGCAAGTCCACATGTGCAAGGCATGCCACTCTTAATCTTAATCAAAAGATAGGCTTTTCTTCCGACCATGATTACTGAGACTTTGGAGAAGACTTAGATTTCCTAGTATATTGATATTTTAGTCTAGCTATGGCTTTCTTGAGACGGAGAATATCCATTTAACCCAGATATAACTGATTTAATACTAAGTTTATTTTGAGATTTCACGTTACTACTCTCAAGTGTAAAACCACTATTTATCGGAGTTGCGTTATTATGAAGCCCCATTTTTTATGGTCTTTTTAGCAAACTTTAGTTTTGTGTTTAGGAGTTTGCTCTTAAGATAATCATCAATATCACGCATTCATCTGCATTTCTAGGCAGAAATAATAGACATGGTGTTATCTCTGTCATATTTTTATACCCAAAGATAAACATTTAGAAACCGAAAGGATTTTGAGGAGCTAACAATAAATTATTAGTTGAAACTTTCAAAAGTAAAATAAAGTGATGCTTACTAGCTTGAGATAAATTCGCTCTACGCCCGGTGGGTTGGGGAACTAATTTTGGTGGATTGCTAGATACACCAAATCTAACAGGTGGAGGGGGACCTGTTTTCTGGGGAACTAATGGATTCATTTGATTTTGCTGTAAAAGTTGTAAATTGAGTTGATTATTTAAATTGGAATCAAGATTGGAATTTTTATTAATAACTGTATGAGTTGGTTGTAAAGGTGGTGGGAGGAAGTTATTGATTCCCGTAGCGTGAGTGAATTTTTGCTGTGATAAGGTACTTTGAAATCCCAACGGCTGGGGCGAAAGAGGCATAAATTGCTGAGAATAAGAATCTGAGAATGGACTCATCGCATTGTTTTTAAAATTTTGCGGCAATGCTGCTACTGGAGTAGAATATTTTTGAAAGTTATGCTGTATACCATTATTCAACTGGTTACTAAGCTGATTGTAACCCTGATGGCCAACAATACCAATAGTATTTACTGGAGACTGCGGTGAGTTGAATAGGTTATGAACCTGTTGTATCCTAGGATCATATGAATTTTGAATATATGGAGTCATTTGCTGTTGATATCCAGCTGATGTTTGTATACCAGTTGCTTGAGGTTGTAGATTAAACATGTAAGGACTAGATGGATTTACTATAGGAGCAGAAAGAGGCCTGTTTGGAGCAGATATCATTAAGTGTCCCTGATTTGAATTTTGAAATTGATGAGGTAGGGTTTGCTGTTGACCCGGAAAATTTACTCCAGCGTTTACTTTATCATTCAAGAGAAAATGAGGTGAGGTATTTTGTCGATGTATTAATCCGGGTTGTTGTGATCCAATTCCTGCAAAAAATGAGGGAGACGCGCCCTGTTGTACTTGTGATGAATGCTGAGCTGGTTGTGTAGGTACTGCAGAAGCCGTAGGTTGTAGTTTTTGGGGTTCCAATGGCGTCGTAAGCAAAGATAGATCTCCCATAGCACCAGTTAAAGTAGAAGCACTTGGAGTATTCTGGCTTTGTGCTTCTGAATTTTTTGTTAGTGTAGATGAAAATTCTTGTTTTGAAGATTTTACGTCCCAAGCATCATCTTCAAAGCCACTTTTTGTCGTGTCTTTCGCTAAAGAAACAGTCTTTACACCAGTTTCTGAAGAAAATGTGTTTTTCGCATCATCAGCAAAGGCATCAAAATTAATATTGTTGTTGGTAACAACAGCAGGTGTCGGACGGCCTTTTCTTGTATTATTTTTTAAAGCGCCACCTGGACCTGAAAAAAGACTTCCTTGGGAATCAGTATCTAAAATTAAAGATTCTTCAGTAGTCAAACCCAAACTGCGCTTTGGTGCTGAACGGCAAAACTTTTTATCCAAGAATCTCATAATTTTAATAATATCGCCCTCTCGAATTCCAAGTGTTCTTAGAACAGTAGCATCAATATCGGGTAAAACACTCTCATCCATAGAGTCTCGCTGAAATGCTTGTGAATAACGCTCACAAAGATTGACCGAAACTTCACAGTCTAGGAAGAACTGAAACCAATCGATGTTTGTTTTATCAAATTTTGCTCTTGCTGGTGATGTAGATTCCTTAGAGCTCGTAAATACTTGAGATCGGGAATTCCTAAGCCCTGAAAGTGGCTTCTCATCATCTAACGATATCCCAGTCTGACGCTCAACATATTCCAAATCCTCAATCGACATCTTGGAAACGGGAACTGCAATCTTGACACCATTCATTTTGTGGAGATTGATCTTGCCATCTTTTAAAGCTAGAAATTGAGCTTCAACACTAAAAGATTTTGATCTATCGTTCCATGTCCGCACGTTACAAGGGTCAGGCTCTAAAAATTCTTAGCTAGATTTAAAACTCGCGATCATTTTACTTACTGGCTTTTGAATTATTCAAACTAATTGTATCATTCTGGTTACTTTTGTGTTTCTGTATAGTATTATTGTTAAGAATCTCTTGTCTTGATAGACTACTGCCCCTTTCGGGTAATCGCATGCCAGGTCCTATCTCTGAGTTCTTAGAAACTTTACTGGCTTTAACTGAGTCCTTCGCTAATCTCTCTTCTTCCAGTCGGTTCTGCTCCACAATAGATCGACTAGGGTTCAATGCTGATTTTCCAGGCACGGAAGCAACACCCGTAATCTGCACGTAGCTCCTTGGAACAAGACCCTCACTACCATCTTTTAAGCGCCGTATTCGCCACCATTCATCATTTATCATATCGTCTATTAGAACAACTTCATCTCCTGCCATAACAGTTAACTCATTATCTTCTTGTGCTGAGAAATCATGCAGCATTTGCCCTATTTTCTGAGACCGACTAGAGCCTGCTAGAATAACTTCTCGTAATCCTTCAGCTCTTACTGCGCCTGCTAGTTCTCCAAGCGCACCCACTATCTCTTGCGCAGTATCTTTAGCACCTGCATGAAAGTCTATGCTTTTATTAGGCTGAACTAATTCAAGAAAAACATGTTTGCCTTCAATTGAGTGATGCGTCATCTTCTCTGCTGTCCATTTCTGTACATCTCCGAGTTTCGATTTTTCCGGTGCTATTAGAATAACACCAGTCGCATTGTTAATACCCAATGTGGTTGGTACTTTTTTACGTCTACCCATATCAGTGACCATCTCATTTATGTTGTACATATGAAAGCCTTGTGGTGCATAAAATGCAGCCGAGCTATCGTTATCTCTTTCAAATGTGCGAGTGTAGGATGGTGATGTCTTTGGGCTATCAATAGAGGACTGTGATCTGAAGCTAATATGCTTGTGTGCTTGATCCGAGTCTAGTGCTGATATCCGTTTGAAACCACGAGAAGAATCTTGAGACCCATCATCAGAGGCCTCGACTTTATGTTGACCTATTTGTATCTGAGTTCCTACAAGTTTTATCTCAGAACTCTGGATAGATGTTATTGAAGGACGTGGTTCATTTTTTTCAGATATTACAGCCATTTCGTTGGGTGAACCGCTCGCCGACGCATGTAAAACAGTATTCTCGGGCTTTTCAATTTCAATATAATTCGAAGGAACGAAGCCATATTCTCCTTTTAGCCCAACTAAGGTCCAATTAATGTCTGAAGTATCATAAACATCAAGCTCAGAGTTCTCTGTAAAGGAGAGCTCTTCGTCTGTTTGTCTTGTATAATCATAAAGGGCTCGCGCGTACGAGTTAGGCTGTGCCTGTACTCTATTTAGTCTCTGCTTAATTCAATCCACCCTTATATTTGGTGATGCAACTCAATAAAAACGGACAAATTAACGATTTTGTGATTTGAGAGCTAAGTAGATACATTTGCTTGGAAATATTTAGAAGTAATTCTGCGAAAAAGCTTACCTCTTCAATATAATTATTAGGAACTAACCCAACTGGTTCATCTCCATTTATTTCATTGGCCTTTTTTTTTGCTTTCCACCAGCAGTCTTCGTCACTTTTCTCCAAGATGAAAAGAATATCCCCTTCAATGATTGCCAATTCTCCCTCGACCTGAGGTTCGTAATCATATATGGCCTTGTATATACCTAGGAATCCCATATTTCTTCAAGACTCTGTATTAAGTATTCGCGTGTATCGTAAATATGACCTGGATGTCTT
Source organism: Erysiphe pulchra (assembly GCA_002918395.1). NCBI lineage: Eukaryota > Fungi > Ascomycota > Leotiomycetes > Helotiales > Erysiphaceae > Erysiphe > Erysiphe pulchra. Next base: position 2,681 of record PEDP01000398.1, on the reverse strand, counting down.
TCGTCGTAAAGATTGAAACAGCGGAATGTAATCCATACAAGAGCTGCAGATGAGAAAGAGCTGCAATACCTCTTTTATTTTCCCTTACATAAGGTTTTTTTATAAATGGAGAATGCCAGTGTAGTTAAACTTGGACTCTTAACACGCAGAAGAACTTATCTAACTGGTGCCCATTTGTGTTGTAATTAGGATACCAATATTGAGCATCGTTGATTGAAAAGTAAATTGCTGACTAAAAAGCAGAATATGAGCAAGCCTTACATGCTTGCATTCACACAGACTTGATTACGGGTAGAATAGAATGTCATGTTACGTTTCAGTTAAATCAACAGGCCCTCATATTTCAGTAGTTGTAATTTTAATAGGAGACAGGGATATTCACTGGCCTGAATTAAAATCAGAGCCAATCAGAGACTATTCTTGTTTATAAATAAAAATGGTAATTATGGTATGATTAGTCGAGCGAATTGAAAACGGCTTGGCTTCATCGTCAGAGCCTTAGGCCCCCACGCCAACCTTACGATAGCTCGAAGATCTTAGATCTTCTCTCCTCTCAGGGTCGGAGCCAGCAAGTGAGATACCGAAAATATAAGAACTTTGAAATCATCCAGACTTGAACAATTTCAACTTCTCACTAGGTATGTTAATTCATGCTTCAGACTCCATTTATAGGTGGAGCAACGAGATACTATTTCTTTCTTTTCCCTACCATGAATTGTTATTATTCATTCAGGGAAATTAAAACCCCTGGAGTATCCAAACATGCCTCCACCATATCCTGTGCAATAAATACCCACCACGCGAAGTGCTGTTAATTCTGTTGTATTCGAAACCATCTAATTTCTCGAGTGGCGTAGCTGTAGTTGCCCTGACTTTACTTTGATGAATGACCTGAACGGTATATTACTCTGCCATCTCACAACGTTTCTGTCCTTTTTGCCGCTACATTATGAAAACAGTGGTAGGGCTCGTCCCGAGGGAACGGATAGATATCCAAAAGCTAATCAAATTTCAAGCCCGGTCAATCCGATTTTTTGAATTGATATTTAATGAGCTGAAATCGAAGGTATTTTTAATGTTGAAATAGTATCATTTATTTATTCGATGATACGGAAAAAATGCTGAGTTTACATTTGTGCCGATTTTTCTTCACTATCACATCTCCTTAGTTTAGAATATAATAATAGAGTTCATTATTAAGTGCCCAGGGCCATAAATAAATTATAAATTACTTAGCCTGAACGTTTTTAGAAGGCGTTGTAGAGGTTAACAGTTGGTAATAGTAAGTAAATGGCTCATTTGACACACTGTGTTGAGCAAATAATACGCTGAAAGAAGAAAATTGTGAACTAATTGAATCATGCACTCAGAATAACAATTTAGGGCGACTTTAATCCTCGTCTTTGAACACCATTAAGAGGGTAGGAAAGCATAATTTATACCCTGAAAAGAAAAGGATCAAATATACGCTAGACAGGGTAATCCAGGCTATTTTCGCGCTAAATTACACCATTAGTTCAAAACAAACTTTTATCAGACCATGCATATTTTAGCGTATTCACCTGTTTTACGGCTCGACATACACTGTAGTGGTGATTGTGAGCAGTGCTGTAGAGTTAAAACAGGGGGTTAATTATGAATCTACTAAACTTAATATGGCATGATCTACGCTCAATTGGAATTTGACCAGGGAAAATTTAGATGGTGTTTCTCACTTGCGGATGATTTTGTACACTCTGCTAATTGGGTCCAAATCAAGCTTGAATTATATCTTCATAAAACTATAAAAACTATCATACATCAATACTAATCAATTTCTATTAAGAATCAAACATTTGATCCTCTGTTGGCCCACATTCGTCTTCTGTAACGGCAAGACAACTGTCATGCGTGCTTTCAATGGGATTTGTGAGCTCTTGAACGCCCACAGAATCACAGCTGGATGACGATCAAATCCTCCATTTTCCATTTCGGACTAGATGACCCATTCATTCACGTCCAAGAAATAAAAGGGCCCAAATGCTAGTTAGCTCTAAGTAGCTCATCTTATAATTATCAGTACGTAACTTCATAAAGTTTTCATCTTTATCAATGAATGTAATCTGAGAGAGCTGAGCGTGAGCTCCAGCAGACAACGAGCTTGTTTGGGTATCACGTTTTCGCGAGGAGATGAATACCCAACCTGTCTTTAAACATTTCTATTTGAGTTGTGATATTTGATTGATTCAGACTAGCTACGGGAAGTATTTTGATCTAAATAAAAATAAATTAGTGTTCAACTAGAATTTTGCCTGCTCCTCGGGCACCGAGGAGCTAGTGTTCGTGGTGATAGTTCGTTGTGGTGATAGTTATTTGTGGTATTGTGTAGAAATAAAGTAGTTGAAATAACTCGTTGCCGAAATGTTCTTGCAGAAAAAATTTTTCATGTGGGGCGTGGGGCGTGGTCGTATAGCATCGACTCTTGGTCGCCCCATCAACTAACTGGGTGTAGTGTTTCTCAATCGTTGCAGAGATTTTTGATTTGTCTTTCAATATACTTTAAATTCTCATTGACGGGATAATTTTTCCTTAAAAAGAAATTTTTATTTTTCCTTTGGAGAAGAACTTTGTTGTTTTATTTTCAAAGTTAAAAGTCTTTATAAAATCTTGTCGTTTTCTTTTTGGAATTCTTATTCGTGTTC
>PEDP01000397.1:0-25777 GCA_002918395.1 Erysiphe pulchra | reverse complement strand
TTTAAATGCAAATTTCTTAGTGAAACCAAACTAAAATTTATTGGGATTGTAAATTTTTAAATTAGATATATCAAATAGAATAGACTATGCTGAAGCCTTGAAAAAACGCGTACACGAAATAGCGAGATACCCGAACAGAGAAGTAAACAAAAATATGTCACGTGGCAGTTTTTTTTTCGTGCCCTTTACGGTTCAATGTTAGAGCTGGACATACCACGTGACCTAGGCCTCAAAGGAAACGTTCCTGCGCAACAAATCACTTGGTTAACCAATAGGAGAGGGCGTCGAGTCCCACTCTACACCTCATATGTTTTAGGAGAACTGAGGGTGATTTTAGTAAAAAGTTTGTATTACATAATAGATAATAGTTTTGAGAAACGGTGCATGGTCCAGAGCAAGTCCCATAATTTTGAAGAAAAATCGGAACAATTACACAATCATTAATTTTCCATGCTTGTAAAATCGTTAACTCTTTTCTTTTGTAAATCATTACCACACCATGACAAAGATAGCTTCAGAACTTTATTATCATCATCATACCTAGATCATTTTCATGTAAAATCTCGTTATTCGTTATAATCATGTTATCATCCAGATCCGAATTGCCTTTCCCAAACACCAGTGCTCATTATCATTTATTGAATCCTTTCTGTGATAGTTTCGATACCATTTTCCATTTCCCTAAAATGTTTCTCCTTAACTTCGTGATGTGCCTCAAACAGAGAAATAAAGCTTATTTGCTTGAAGCAAGATTCTTGGCGCCATTGAACACCAGAACTTAACGCAGATGGATTCGAACTTTGAAACCGTTTCCAGCGAGCAGGTCCTATACAAATCGAGCCATATCTTGTTCCTGTCGAGCTTTTCAAAATTATCGATTCTATAGTCTTAAATCATGTATTGATCTAGCAAATATCCTAAGCAATGAGAATCAACAATGAAATATCGTCTTACCTTATCTAGCATGGTATTTGGTGACAACTAGTGCCCAAAAAGCACTGAACACAATACTGAGGATGCCACTGGCGCCAACCATGGATAGATGAAAACAGAGATGTTCCTTAAGCATTGATATGTTGAGGGAGGAAGCTGTAAAAACAACTGGTCTAAGCAAATTCGATGATAAAGACATCTTTATTGCTCCTGACAACCAATTATAATCCAAATATGAGATTTGTACTTGTAAAATTAAAATTTTGCACAGTAAATCTCTTCTGTCCTCAAGACCTATCTAAATTATGCAGGATATTGTTAAAACCTATTGACAGGGAATCGAAATTAGAATCAAGAAAGAAAAAAATTATTCCTCACTGCACGCATGCAGTCCGAGGATGGACTCAGGACTTTATATGAGGGTAATGGGCGCGGCGACAACAGTCATCGGCTCATTCAATCTACGATGAATCACCACAGATATTAACAAATTGAGTTCGATGCATAAAATACACGTTTCGGTGTTAACTGGACCGTTCAAAACAGGGATCAGGGAGAACCAAGTTCCTGGAATAAGCGAAAATGATGTCCATCAAGATACTCGCTTACTTCTTGCCGACAGTCTTCTCGCAGTTTCAGTCACAAAAAGGCTGGGCTGGTAAAGTAGTTCAAAACACTTTTTGTTTTTGTCGAACGCAAAACTTACAGTAGTATCTTTCATCCAGCCGCTTGCGTGTGTATGAGACCAGACAACTTGTTCTTGGGCTGTCCAGTAGAAACGAGAAGTGTGGTGGAAACTGAGAACAACCTGAGTTCCAACTGATTTTTCCCGAGGAAGTTAACTCATTCTGAAACTGGCATGACAGATTCTTTTATGGTTATTAATTTGCTTTCATGATGAAGCTGCCGAATTTTTCGCCAGGTTTTATATTGCTACACAAAGCAGTTGGTTGTTGGTTGATTCTACTGAAAACCACCATTCTTCTGTGAGTGCATAGCTTAAAATTAGATAGACAAGGATTTGTCCTGAATTAACTCCTAAAGCTCTAGCGTCTTACTCTTTTGCTAAATAGGCATTAAATGGAAAAATACAGTAATCATACGTTGCAGCACTCATCGCCTTCAATATTGTATATGCCGCTCTAGACTTCGACTTCAAGAAAATCGAAAATCGACAATCGCGGTTTTTCCTTCACCACCGGATCTGAAAAGATGGTGGCTCGAGAGCAGTTGCCGAGACTCACATCTTAGCTCTGTATCGGTACACCTCGGAAAACATCAAAATATAATCTGTTATCACGGATTATAAAGATTCGGGGTCTGAGCTATACAGTATGATATTCCTCACACATAAGGTTTTTCCTAAAACTTAGCATGTTTTCCAGCCACCATTATTTGATGTGGGGGGTTTGTGCCCGACCGTCTATCGCGAACACCACTAAAGGATCCCGAATAATGGTATTGAACGATGAATATGCAGTCTAATGTTGAACATGCATTAAACGTGACTTTCTAGCTGGATGGAGAATGTGGTCGACGATAGAAAGAAGGTGGGGAAAGGTGTTTCGTCTTAGGAGGATTTCCATCGAACACGCAGTGCCGATCTTACATTATCGGTCTTTCGCCGATTGAGAAATGAAGGAGATTCAATGACGATTTGACACTTCCATATCCTAAGACCTTAATTTAATACATGGATTTTTCTATTAAACATCTGGGATAAAGTCAAAAGTTTGATTACGTCTTGACAGGGCACAAGCACATTTGAGATGAAAAGTTTTCATTTCAACAGGGACTTTTGCGAGATAAAAAAATCGTTTTGTCTGATAAAAATCTTTTAGTCCTGAACGCTACAGTTGGCGCTACCCAAACGCATCATCTACCCCTTGCTAAAATCCTAATTACCATGTAAGACAACAACCATAAATATTCTGGAATGTGCATTCTTTTCCAATACAATCTGAGTCACATAGGTGCTGTAAGTACGATTTTAAGACTCCTGTCGAAAAAAAGAGTTGATCGAGATCAAATTTTGAAAATTCAAAAACCTCTTCTCATTGGATAATAAGAGAATGGCAGTCATGATACCCTGTCTATTAAAGTGGGTCTTTCTAAAGTTTAAAGCCGCCAAGACCCTGTGTAATTGGCTATAAAAATATTAAAAAAGAATCGAAATGATTACTTTTCTTAAAATTTTTGCTACGGCTGCGCTCTAGCATACGCATTTTTACATTACTTAGATACACTTTGCAGTAGGGTGGCTACTAGACAGAGACATAGATTTTGTTCTGCTCAGATAATTCTTTTGCCCTATGGTTGAGGAGTTGTGTTGTGATCAGTTTTTCAGCACGGAAAAGATGATAGATGATGCGTTGAAGACAAAAATGTAGATTTTAATCTGGACAAAGCGGTTCGAGCCGTTTACACGAGTTATCCTTGTACATTTAGGCTAAATGTCGATCTTAGAAAGAGCTCACAATATTGTATATTCTATATTTTTCTCCCACAAGAAAAAAGAAATACCTTGAAACTCCTCGCTCGGTCCAGAACGTTTTCATTCCGGGTAGATTCGAAAGTTGATACCTTTTGATTTGTAATTGGATTAGTAAGCCGAATGCCACAAGCCGAGGATAAGGATACTGCCCGAACATCAGGTATCTCTCGAGAAAGGTTGGACATGCTCTCCTGGATGAAATGTTATTTTAACAGACAGAAAGCTACATATTCTATGAATTCCAAAAAGTCCCAAGAAATCTTAAATCATAATTGCGTCAAAATGAGCTAGGAGATGGTCCAGCAATGACTTTTTTCTGGGGAGACTGGAGACACCTATTAATTTTGGTGAAGGAGACCGATCGACCGTTAAAATGGCATGTTATTCAAATAGAATTGTTCCCGTAATTGAAAACTGGATGAAATTTGAGTTTTTCCCTTTGCGTTATAAGATGACTAAAATCCCTGCCACTGTGCGGATCTCAAAATGGCCGAAAAAAGAGCGAGGAAACTGTCCTATCAATTAGCAAATCTACTCACCGGATCCTAACCCTGCACAGTAAGTAGATCTAGCAAACAGAAAGCGTCGATCATTTCATCTTTTTTTTTTTTCATGAGGCCATTGAAGCTGGCTTGAAAGTCACCAGCATCTAAGAAACTTATATACAGTCCTGGTACCAATATCAGATTTTAACCTTTTTTGGACTAGTTAGAGACGTACGTCTATCTTCACAACCTAGCTTCAAACAGCGTCTACATGTGAAACTAGTCCTTGCGTTAAATCGATAGAATATCTTAGAGGGCGATGGTCTGCAAGTTGGGGGGGCGTGGGTATGGACTAGTTTTCCATTATTTAGATGGACTGCCTGCCTCCTCATCAAGATTTTTTTTCTCATATATCGCAATAAGTTGAGCGAAAGAGAAAGACCCTAGAGAATAAGCTTATTAACTGTTGAAATATCTTATTACTTCGAAGCTATTCTAGAATTACTGCTAAATAATTTATTGAAAATGTTTACCTACTTTACAACCCAGCTTCAAAAACAGTTTCTATGTCTGATATTAGCTTTTTTGTAAAATCGATAGAGTTTCCCAGCCGGCGATGGTCTGTAAGTTGGCGCTCTATGTTAACTTTACTAGAATGGATTGTCTCTCTAAATATAGAATAGTTATCTCAATTTCTTCAGGTGTCTTTACCTTATTGATAAACATAATGAATGTATTTCATAAACAATGCATTGCCTGTAATTCAATAGTAACAAAGCTATTTTATACTACATCTGTTTCATTGGTATCAACACCTTGAAGAAGCTCCCCCGCTGCCCGAAGAGCTGGCTAGAGTAGAGTCTAGATGTGATTAGCCTCAACCACGAGAACTTAATTAATTACTGACATAATTCTACTTATAAATATAGGCACTAACAGTCCATAGTCATTAAGGCGACTGTTAGATAACTCTCTCTCTCTATACACAATCTATGCAGCTAGCTTTATGTTGCAACAATATTCCACTTTACATCTACCTGAAGTGTACATGAGTAAGTCGGCACAACCCTTATTTATACCTACAATAATTCGTCTGTAAATTGGTTTGATCATTTTTAGAAGGCCCAATAGCGGTTCACAACTGGTGATGGCCCATCATAAAGAAGAGGTGGATACGGCTCACTCACCCCCCCCCCCCAAAAGTGGATCGGCCATTTCCTAGGGGACTAGTTATTCCATTGATTGACTGCAAGTTCCATCTTGTCCATCCATCTTCACTAGCTATTGCTGAAGCTTGGTATTTAGAACCGTTTTAATTAGGCAACTTAGAGTAAGAAAATTCAGGGGAATTGCTATGACTTAGCAACTTCCGGTAACATGTTTGTTTCACCAATCACCCGGCCACTCTACTAAAATAATCCTACCTCTTGGTACAATTATCGCGGTAGTATCAAAACGAACTCCTGGATCTTCCACTAGAGAAGCTAGGTTGCTTTTTGCGAAGTAGAGCTTTCAAACGGTTAAAAATTCAGCTCAACATCGGATATCCGAGTCATAGGGTATTCCTCGATCTACATCTCAATATCGTCTTAAGGTTAATTGTACAGGGGTTGGAAAATTAGGCGTTTAGTTTGTTCTATTCAGATGTTGGTTGATTGGTGAGTATACCGTACCCCCTGTATTACTATAGTTATTATGTAATTTATAAGATTAACTATTTGAGTACATCATTTTGAATACAAAATATGAAGCTAAGGCGAAAGAGTTTGTATCAGACATTACCTTGTCTGGCAATCATCACCGCCATCAAGTTTTAAAAAGTGTTAAGTTATAGTTGAATCCCTAGACAACCTGTAGCTAAGATATTTATATATTTACATTATATTATCTGGTACCTAGAAACCTCAAAAATAATTATTTTTGTCGTAATGATTTGTTAAAAAGTGATGGAAATTTAGCAGCGTATAGTTTTCCGTATTCTTGTCCCGTTTTTGTAGTAAGTCTGTTCCAGGAGATAGTTGCTGTTTCGGTTATCGGAAATGCGAATAATTGTGAGGTTGAGTTACTTGGTGTCGGAAGTAGAATAGGTTTTCCTGGCATTTTTGATAACTGGACTTGCCCATTTGTATGAAATGATAGTCCTAATGTGTGAAAGATAGTATGGCCGAGTGTCAAATCGCCAGGGAAGGTTCCATAGGGTATGACACCAGCCGAAACGGAAAAGACTATAGACCATGTGTGGTCTTTGGTAAGGTAATGCATTTGAATTAAGACATCTTGAGTAATTTTGGGGCCTTTACCTCCAATACCTGAGATCGTTGATGGGACTGAATAATAAGGAAATTATTTTTTAGCTAGTGACGAAGAAATATAGCAGGTGGAGCAGCTATAGTCAAAAAATGAATAGAATTGAACGAGTGGAAATAAAGATAAACGAGAAAGAAATAAATTATGCGGCCTACCGAAGCCTTCTCATACTGGCTCGATTGGTGGAGGTCGGTTGTTGCTGCTGGCGCCTACGACCACATAGTAGGCACTTTGATACCGTTATTCATTATGTTCTTGGAGCTCTAATTCATCAAGTAATGAGTTTAGGTCTTGTTCGAAGTCATTTTCTTCTAATTTTGCAGTAGGATCTGAAGGATTATCTATATCGTCTTCGTTGATGAGATATGATCTTTGCGTTTTTCGATTTAAGCCTTGGAGTTCCTGATTGTTTGGAACTTCAAAAACGCACCAATTTTCGACGTGATTCACTGTATTTATTATGAGAGTCTGTTTTCTTGTCTTTATTCCATGTTATAGCTGATTAATGATTATTAGTATTGTTAGAGTAACTGTGGTTGTTTAGTGGCTTAGGACAACTGTTTGCCCAATAACCCCTTTTTCCACAATTATAACAAGTTCCATTATTTATTAAAAAAGAACTGTCTTCGGAATTAAGAAATGAAGGTGATTCGAGGTGTGGTACGATATTTCTAGGTGGTTCAATTGTATTATTTAATGGCATTGTATCTTCAGTTGACTATTTGATAACTTGTGATGCCATCTGTACAGCCATTTCTATGATTTCATAATTATCAGATAACTTGATATTATGATATGTTAGTGTATAAATCCGAGGGAGATGAATCATGATTAGTTCTTTGAGTAATTCTCTTATCGAATCGAATTCCCGATCCGTGTCTGAAAACTTATAGAAGGCCTCCCGTAGTCTCCAAGCAAAGCGTAAGGATATTCATTCTTGTTAGGAACGATTAATGAAAAAGACATGAAAGGATTGTGGAGTACACTGAGGCGTTGCATTGTGGTAAAAATCGCCTCTAGAAGTTCGATCCAACTTAGATTTCTTCCAAAAGACCATACTCAAACTCCATGAAAATCTCCACTCACATCTATAGCTACTCTTTTTGCCCACATGTGGTAAGGGCTTAATGCAATCTGTAACGCATTTTGTATTAGTAGAAGTTCATCGAAAATTCCCGAGTTTGCGACTACTAGCTGCCACTCCGGCTTTGAAACAACTTTATTCTTGACGCTTGCATATGCGTCGTCTTGAATATCTTTTGGGAAGATCGCTTCAGGCCAAGCTCTCTTCACAAACTTTTCGCTGGCGGTTAAATTTTCGGAGTTTTGAAAATCAGAGAGTTGAATTCTCCCCTGATTGTCCCTTTTGATGGAATCTAATTTTTCATCTTTTGGAACTGACTTTTCCTTAGATTTTTTAGGTTCCTCTCAGGTTTTGAATTGAGAATTTAACGTCTTTTGGATTTGAATAACAATCTTCTCAATATTGTTATTCCTTGTTTCAATTTTGTCTAATCGCTGCTTAATTTTTTCGATACGACCGTCGGTATTAGAGTGTCCTAATCCAATGGCTTTTTCCAAGTTCTTGAATCTTGTGTCAATCTCTACGAGACTGTCGTTAAGTTTCTTATTTAGGGAGAAGATGTTTGGAGGTCCTGAAATGTTAGAGTCTAACATTTTTTTTATAGAAAAATAATAAATGAGTTTTTCTCTTCAAAAATAATTATTTTTGAGGTTTCTAGGTACCAGGTAGTATAATGTAAATATGTAAATATGTTGATTGTAAATTGTAACTTGTAAATATATAAATATCTTAGCCACAGGTTGTCTAGGGATTCAACTATAACTTTAGTATAGCAAAATCTTAGACTGTATGTAACTTAGCTGCCTTCAAGTCAATTCAGTACTTGTCAATGTAGCGACTGCTCGGATTAGATGATCTCGTGTTAACTAATATCGAAAGGGTATAATTCAGGTATGGTATAATTCAAATGGTAAAAAGAATAAATTTGATTGATTGAATGATTGAAATTCATAACCATGTTGGGCACCAGCTGACTCAACTCTAATTGGCTGAATAAGTGTGGCGCCAATGAATTTTTTGTGGCTCGTGCATTTTTCGTTTCGTTTCGTTTCGTTATGCTATTTTTTTACTCATTTATTATTTTTCTTAAATACTAATAACTTCATAACTACATATAAGAAACTAACAATTACATTAATTATTAGCTACACATATATTTACAAAAGAGTAAGAATATGACTTTATTGTATTTTGAAGAAATCTTGTAGAGTTTAAAAAAGTGATGATTTCTTTTTTCTTCGAGGCGAAAATTGTGACGCCATTATAATCAACTAGCACGGGTTTGTCTTCCCCAAAATAGCATCAGGACAATCGTATACTGATTGGCTTAATTTTGATACATAAATAGCACACACGCCTATGATGCAATTTTTGATAACCACACAATATGAAGTGCTTCGGAGGGATTTAAATACACAAAATTGAATAAATACTTAGAAACTAATTTTTTTACGATTGATGAAGAAGGTTAAATTTCATAAATTTTAAACGTACATAAATCACAAGTACGCTTGCCTTTTAAGAAATAACACTTGCACAGTTAGTTGTTGCTAGCTTGCCGGGCTACTACTTACTATTTGCTGTGCGATTTGTAATCAATCCTAGCTAGTGGGCCGAGGTCGAATAAGGTTAATGACTCACATATAGTCATTTCTCCACTACCAGAAGAAACTACAATCTAAGACGGTGGCTTCAAATACTTTACCATTCGGGACTGAGTGATTTTGTTTGAAATGGATGATTGGGATAGTGTAACTAAGATTGGTAGCAAGACACGCGGGGGGGGAGTCGCTCGTGAGACGGTTGTTCGTGGTAAATCTGCTCTAAATGCAGCTCAACGGAGCGGAGCAGTCTTAGCTACTGAGAAAAAATTCACTGCTGGAAATCTTGTAGGTATTCTTATTTCATTTACACACAAATTCTCTCAGACATAATTTTTTTTAATAAAATCTCTATTTTTTCCCCTTAATCCAGTGGTCAATATTGACTTTATCTTTTTAGTCCTCAAAACCGGGTATTGAAGGCCAGCATCTTACCAAAGTGGATCGAAGTGATGACATTGTAAAGCCTACTACGGTTGGAAAAGAAGTTGGCTCAGCTATTAGCGAGCGGCGACAGAAGATGGAGCCAAAGATGACTCAAAAAGATCTTGCTACGAAATGCAACACTACTCAGAGCATTATTGCAGATTTTGAGAGAGGTACAGCTATTCCAGATCAGAAGCTACTCATGAATATGGAGAGAGTATTGGGCATAAAATTACGAGGTAGTGATATAGGTGCTCCAAGGTTCGGACCCAAGAAAAAATAAGCGGCAAGAGAACTGTTGGAGTAAGGATTTGAGGTTATTAATATATTACAAAGGGTACCATGAAATAGATGGTAGGTCTCTCAACTATCCAATCGTATATTAGTTACAGGTTATGGGTATCATCGCATTTACAACAGAACTTTAACTATTTTCAGCCTTTTTCACGCGCCTTCTAATTTCCAAATCTCCAGGCCTCGCATCTCTGTCTACTACCAGTGCTTCTTTTTTTCTCAAACTCACAATCTGAATCCACTCTGGGGCTATCTCAGTCGCAATTAACTTTATACACATCTCTCCTTCTTCTTTGCCTAAGTTCAAAGAATCTTTGAGTCTTCCCAGGACTGTTGACAATGTGAACGATACTCGTTTTTGTCCAATCGAGCTAGAAGTACTAAGCATTTTTAAAACTGCAGAAACTTCATCTAATTTCGCAAGTGACGTTTTTCTCCTTATATCAGACTGTGATGGTGGTGAAGGCATTTGAAGTTGATGCAATTGCTTAGCTCGAAGTCTTTCTAGGAGCGTAGTTTTTTTTGCTATACCGTCAATAGCATGCCCATCTTCTATTTTTTTTCCGATTGATAAACCATCACGTATGCATTCAAGTCTTCGCTGCCCCTTAGCCACGAGGGGTGATATCCTCATGTACGAAGCACATCGAGTGATTGGTTCTAAGGGCAGACTGTCAATAAACTCTAGAATGTTGACACCATTCCATTTCCTCCATTCAGCATAAAGTCCTCGGGCAAACACATTATTAAGTAGATCCACGTTCACAGGTCGAGCAACTTTCCCGAAATTTCCCTTTAGTTCAGATATTTCAATACAAATTTTTTCACTTCCATAATCCGATAATATAAGTCGCGATAATCTTTGTTTACTTTCCAATTCTGCATCAATATTGGCATTAACGACTCCGAGTACTCTCTGCAAATCAATCAATCCGACACTTCTTTTCCTCCAAGCTCGAGCCACTTCATGACAGATATCTTTCTGATCTGCTGGACAATGTGTGCCGTTATGTGCGCAATGGATAGAAAACACAGTAAGAAATGCTGAGTTTAAATTAACCAAATCAATCAATTCACTTGGCGGCCCGGATTTTGAGCAAAATGTGCCTCGTGAAGCAGTTCTATAAGGACTAGACCCTAAACACTGCTTACCAGAGTATGATCGTGTTGGCGTACTAGAGATAAAGAACTTGTCAAGAAGTCCACGTGCTCTTTCACTAGAGGATGTTCGTTTTCTTTCTGTTAGGCAAATCGGCCTACATGGCGTTCTTGGAGTGGGGTCATCACAATTGTTGGAACGTCTTTTTGTTCTTGCATTAAAATTAGAACAAGATGTAGGAGATGAATCATTCTCGATGGTGACAAGCTTTCGCTTCCTGGTGGATGGTAATGTTGAATTGGTAGGTGCAATACACTCAAATGTATAGTTTTTGATTTTTAAATTATCATTCGGGATTGACGTGGCTGCTGGTTTAGTGACAGTAGTGTAATAGTGCAATCCACCTAATCCATTACTGCCATTCTTGTCAAGTGTTGAGGAATTGATTATCCTATTTCTTGTTAATCGTTGCTTCCTTTTGATACTTGTGACCGAAGACATAAATGAAGATATGAAGATTACAACAGAAGCAACGACTGCACACCAAATTGACAAAGGAAGGTCTAATCAAAATCCGTTCCCCAAAACCTTACATTAGATTGCCGGGGAAACCGCAGCGCTTGGGTGGCTGGGAAATTCATTGTGATACAGCGCGACTTGACGCGTTTTGATTGTAGAAAATTGATAGAACTGTAATGCACTGCTAAATCGCATTTTCACGTGATTTTATATGGTGATTATTTCTTTACGCGGCTCAAGCTTAATGCTGTATTCTGCATTCTGCTCTTTGCTCTTAGAATCATCGATATAAAAAGCTTCCACCATCATGTCCCATTGGGTTCAACTAAGCATAAGGTATTTTTGAGGGAGTACTTATTTCTTTATTTTGCTGTTTTGAGTTTGGAAGTAACCAAGATGATGATATTAGTGTGTCAATGGTATTAGACATGGATGTTATTTTCATCTTTTTAGAATTTTTTTGGAAACATTCCACTAGGCTGGAAAACTTCTAAACAATATAAACTACGAGTAAAATATTTTATTCAATCTTTATTTATTGTAGAAAACATAATTTGGTTCTTATGGCGGTATGATTTGTGTTGCCCCGAAACCAGTTTAGACAGAAAAGATGCATATGACGTGATATTTTGAATCTTTATGTCTTTCAACTGACTAAGATAAATTCATAGTCACGTGAAAGAGCGCCTCAGGGCAGCATGGGGCATTGAGGGAAGTTACTGGCCTGAAATATCTGGCAGTCCCGGACACATTATCTATCTTCTACCCTCATAAGCAAACCCCAAACCCACTTACACACCACAATTTCTTCACACATAACTATGTAAAGATCTTCGCAAACACCATCACAAAATTTATACTTCCATTATCCTTAATATTTCTAATAATACTCATGTCTATTCGGGTCGAGTGTATGGATTAAAATGGGCCTTGACTAGGCATAGATGGAGATAATTTGCTATAGTAGTGATACTTCATGCTAGATTACTTCACTATCTTTTAGAAGTATTAAGATCCAAGCAAGTTCTTCTTGATTTATGATGAGCTTCCCGTCATAAGAGAGGAGGTGTATGTGACTTGCGAGGATTTATCCAACGCAAGAGCTCGAAAGCATCCTTTGGCGACACCACGCCATCAACTTGTTCTTTCGAGAATGCTTTCTTTGCGGCAGCTACTATTTTCCCAAAATTTTTGGCTTGGACAGAGCGTTCGGGGTCAATAAGGGTAGTATTGTAATGTGACAATTCAACCTTGCATTCCAAAGTCCACCATGGCGCAGATTTACCCTTTCTATGGTTGGGACAGCTGCCAACGACTGTCATTGCATCTCTATTTACTCTACACAGGTTCTTTGCAAAATTTTTGTAACAATCATGAACAATTATGAACTGTTGTAAGCTATGCATTCGCCTAAGCCTAATATGGCTAGGCTTGGCAAACATATAATCTAAGTCTGCTTGCACTCCTACATACCTTTTGGAACTTATCTATAGAATTTTCTCTTAAGATTATTTATAACTTTGGATCCAGTACCAGAAATTCGGTCAATGTAAATAATCACCTCAAAGAATAAAAGAAGTAACGAAAACAAAATGAATCGAATCGAATCGAATCGAAATTTTAAAGATCTCTGGTTATCAAAACGCCTCCAAAAGTCAGCCAGAGGACCTCGCCAGCGCCTATATCAAAACATTATCGGATACTACCAAGTCATTGGAAATTGATCAAGAAAATCATTTGGGTATTCAAAAATTTTTGGAAAATCTAATATTAAAATCTTCGTCACATGCTTCGGAAGAATGTGTTTCGCAGCCTAGCAAGATTGATTTAGTGGAGTTCTTGAGTAGTGATAGATCAATGTGGCCTACATGGAAGATACAAGCCCAAGGAAAGGCAAAATCAACCGGGCAAGATCCCAAGACACGTTTTTACGCGGTTTTTAACAAGCTCAAAGATACTGCTGCGAAAAATGTTACTCCATGAGTGACAAGTAATCTCCAGGCCAAAAAAGCTACCTATGAGGGGTCCTTAAAAGAGATTGAGAGAATCTATGATAATTCAGCATCTAAGGCTAAAGCACCAAGTAATTTTAAAAAAATGAAACAACAAGATAGAGAATCGTTTGCAAATTTTTACTCGAAGTTTGAAAGAGGATTGGCTAACTCTGGGGGGACCTAAATAGATGATACTGTTAAAGTTATGTTTGACTAAAGATTACAGCAATTGGGATGCTAGGTCTGTAGACTACGACTACACCGAGCCTTTGTTTAACCAAAGAGCACCCGAAAAACAAATAGTAATTGTCAGCTAAAAGTAATTTAAGTAAGTTTATTGTAGGATTAAGTATCCCGATTTTTTTAAAAAAAGTTTCAACATAATGTCCGAGAACAAAGGTACACCAAGCAGTACACAAGCATCAAGAAATTTCGATAGATGGCTTAAGTGGTCTGGAAATCCGTCGGAATTCTCTATCTCCCTACTCAGTCTTGAGGGAATTTCGGAAGACGAACGAATAAGAACTTGTATCGGTAATGAAAAAGCTTTCTGTTATGGTGTTTTTACTTACTGCCTCGCACCTGATGCACAAAAACGGGTTGCACCACTGATAATAGAAAGAAAGAGAACCAATGAGTGAAATATTTTCCAATTTATCGAACACCTTAAAGAACTATTTATCGACAGAGATGCAGCTTCAAAAGCTCAATTGGCGTTGAGGCAGCCTTTTGCAAAGTTTAGAAGTGAGTTCGAAGCTGATAACTTGGCATCCACAGATGCCTCTAAGGTCTCTTTAATGAAATCTGCTCTGGTTCCGTCACTTAGAAAAGGTATTGCTTATAGGTCCAATATCTCGATGACCAGTTACGACCTTTTTGTTTCGGAAGTACAAAATCTAGCCAGTGAACTTGAGTCCTTTCCCGATTTCCAGCTGGCACGGGGATCTGGTAATGAAATATATGTACATGAAAATACTGCACACTATCAACAAGCTTACACTCCGCAAGCGTCAGCGCCTTCACATATTTCTCCAAACAATTTTCCTCCGAATTTGCCCTTCCCCCCCGCTACGCACACTAATATTGACCATGATGGCGATATTAAACTGGGTGGTATCAGTGCTCTACAGACCCAAATGCAGTCCCTAGTTGCTGCTATCTCTAACTTAAATATAAACAGTAACCCTAGCAACAGAAAACCCGAACACCGCCCATACCCACCTGGATGCTCTCAAGCTGAGCGTAATCGTAGAGTCGCTAGCGGGTGTTGTGAAAGATGCGGAAGGTCTCCCTCTCATCGTTGGAGCGATTGTTCGTTTCGAAACTTTAGAAATTATCCAACCTCTAGAGGACAGGGAAGACCAAAATTAGCAAATGTTAACTCAGCAATCTTTATGATACAAGAAGATTTTGACAAGGAAATAGGCTCTTCCAATTTGGAAAACGAATATCCTCTGAATTAAGTCGCATTCAGAGGCCGCAAGTTAAGGATTCGTTTGGGGTAAATTTTCAATCGGTACCATCAACTAATAAAATGCATAATGCAGTCCGTAGAATGGATAGCCTCCCATTTTTGATAGATACTTTAATTAATAATGATTTCTATCTTTGTGCACTTTTTGACTCTGTGTGCCTTTCATACGCTGCATTTAATGAAAGCATAGTACTTAATCGAAACCTTCCGCGCATTCCCGTAAAACAAAGACTTTTAAAACTTGCCAAAGATGATAAAAATTGCTTCACAATAAATTATATTACTTATGCAACACTCGACATAAATGGACGTAAAGAACGCCTTTGGAGATATGTCATACCCGGCCTTCACTACGACCTTATCCTTGGTAAGGGTTGGGCAGAAAGAAAAAAAGTTATCTGTAAGGCAGAAGAACTCTCATTACTTATTGGCCAGAATCATCAACAGGTCCGAGTTTACAAAGACGGATATTCATGTAATAGCTCAATACCTGACAAAACTCTTTACATAAAGCAAGCAAAACTTGTCTCAGCACATGTATTTTCTACATACACAAAAAGAGCTAAACATAAAAATTCAAATCTTGTCTTAGCCTCTGTAACCATAGTAGATATTAATAAAGCTCTCGAAAAATTGTATAAATGTAATAATAAACCAACCCTATGTTCAGTCCACAATATACTACCGGAACAGTTATATGGTTTCGAAGACCTTTTCTAGATGATAACTCTGATGAAGTGCCTCCACACAGGTCAGGCCATGATATGGCTATTAATTTAGAACTTGACGAGAATAAAATCGAGAAACACCATACGGACCTCTCTATGAAATGTTTCGAGAATAACTTTTAATCCTGAGGAAAACCCTTGCTGATCTTCTTGATAAGGGTTGGATTCGTGCCAGTGCGTCACCGGCAAGCTCGCCTGCTCTATTTGCTAGAAAGCCGTCCGGCGGTTTAAGGCTTTGTGTAGACTATCGTGGCCTCAATTCTATTACCCAAAAAGATCGTTATCCTCTACCTCTTATCCGGGAGACTCTTCGTCAATTGTCAAAAGCTCGTTACTTTACAAAATTAGATGTCCGCTCTGCTTTTCACAGATTGCGAATTAAGGAGGGTGATGGATGAAAGACTGCCTTTCGTACTAGAAAAGGCCACTCGAATGGTTGATCTGTTCGTTTGGGCTATGTGGTGCACCTGCAGCTTTCCAGAGATATATAAATAACACTTTACAACAATACCTTGATATCTTTTGCTCTACTTACATTGATAATTTCATAGTATACTCTAATGGTAACATCGACGATCACTTTGATAAGGTTAGAAAAGTTCTAAATGCACTGAAAATCGCAGGACTACGCCTTGATATAGACAAATGTGCCTTCAGTGCCAAAGAAGTTAAATATCTTGATTTCATCATAGAGGCAGGCAATGGTGTAAAAGTAGACCCTGATAAAATGTAAGTAATTAATAAGTGGGAAGAGCCAGAATCAGTTACCGCTGTGCGATCCTTCCTCGGATTTGCAAATTTCTACCGGGAATTTCTACATAACTTTTCTGCCATCTACGAACCTCTTAATAATCTTACTAAAAATGGAGTTGCCTGTACTTGGAAAGATGCTCACACCAAATCATTTCACAAATTAAAAAAGTTACTAGTTACAGCCCCTGTCTTAGCAATGCTTGATCCCGAAGCTGAAACTGTCCTTGAAGCTGACTCATCAGGATATGCGATAGGAGGTGTTGTGTCACAACTTGATAAGAAGGGTCGTCTCCGACCATTGGGATTCTTTTCTAGAAAACTTACATCTGCAGAGGCAAACTATGAAATTCATGACAAAGAACTTCTAGCAATAATAGCAACCATCAGAGACTTTCGAGGTAAATTAAGAAGTTTGAATGGGCCATTCATTTTTCTATCAGATCACCGTAATCTCCGTTATTTCATGGCGACTCGCCAATTATCAGAACGACAAGTTCGTCGGACAGAAGAGCTAGCAGAATTTGATTTTGAGATCAAATTTTGATCAGGAATAGACTCATCAAATTTGGACATTCTTTCTAGGAAGGAAAAGTTTAAACCTTAAAATACAGATGATGAAATAATTAAGAAAAGAGAATTTCAACTCCTCAAGGATAGGTGGTTTTCGCTGTAAAAATTTCTGAAAAACTGAAGAAATGCCTTCACATGTCTGCTATAATTACTAGAATCCAAAACCCCTCAAAAGAATCTCATGACACTACTCATCCTGAAAATACCGAACGCTCAATAGTATCTATACGCGAAGCCCCACCAAATGGTAGGGATATCTTTGACGATTTGGAGCTGCAAAAACTTTGGGACCAAGATTTAAGAAGGGATTCGCCCTTCAAAACTCTCTATGATAGTGTCAAAAATAATGATCGATCCCTACCCCTATCATATAGTAACTCGGTATAAATACCAGACTCTAACTTTTATGAAAAGCAAGCCTCAATGTATCGTACAGCCCTATAGATTTTAGACTGGGAGCCTCTTCGGACCGCCCTTATCCAACGAGTGCATTATTCTCATGTAACAGGAAATCCAGGGCGTTAGGCAACATTTGCAATATTAGCACAGAGTTTCTTTTGGACACAGTCATACAAATATATTAGGCGATTTGTAAGGAACTGTCATGTATGTAGTAGATCAAAAGTCTGGTGGGCGCCAATCCACTCTGTCGAATGATAGTTCAGCTGGCATGACATATTATTAAAATGTATTAAGTTCCACAAGTTGATTTGTTGTTGGTAGATTTCAAGAAAAGTCATTGTCTTTCGTGCAACTCAGCTAACAGTATACTTAATTAAATGAGAAAATTTTATAATAACCATTACCCAGGGTTTTATGCGATTGCGATCGCTTCCACTGTTATTTGTCATCTTGGGATATTACAAGGAAAGGGAAACAATTCAACGGGTAGATGCTTTATGGAGAAAAGTGAGAGATGATCATGGAAATACCAGAATGTAGACATATAGCATTGCTTAGATGAGATTTACAGAACAGCTTCTTGTCTTGTACTGTTATGAACCTACATACTTAATATTATATTCCACAGATCTTGTGCCACAGTTTTCTTGAACTTAACTGCTTGTTTTCCCTCATTTACCTTTTTAATTATAAAAACTAGTCAGTCAAGCCCAGATCCTGACACCAAGAGTATTAGCAACCCCAGATGCAGTAAAAAGCCATTCATAAAAATTTTAGCGAGTTTGAGAAGCCATTTCCCATTCATCACCCTCTGAGATCCTTATTTTGTGAAAAGCAGCTACTACCTGAAGTTTCCTAAACCATCTCGCTTTATTCATGTTTTGAAGCGTCTTATAGATTAATGGAAGTGGAAAGCGATCATTTCTTGTAATTCAATTCAATCTTTGATAATTGAAATAAAACCTTAATCATTCAACAGGTTTCTCATCGAAAAGTACTGGCACTGCAGTGAGTGAATTGCTGAGTCTTATAAACTCTTTGTTAAGAAATTCTGAGAGGATTTCGTGAAGCACTAACAACTCTTCTCTTGACATACTGTGCAGTGGCCCCCAAGATACTGTATCTTCTTTCTCGGTAAACATTTCTTTCTCAATTAACAGTTTGTCTCTAAACATTGTAAGGGTGGTAATGAATCTGCTATCTCATAATCAGAAAAATGCAAGAAATTATGTTGAAATTTTAGTACTTTAGTCACTGGGTTTGGATGTTTTTTAAATGATAAAGCTTTATTCATATTAGCCATACTTGTTGCGAATACATGGGATTTCAATTCCTTTTTATGATTCTTAACCAAGTCCCCGAATGTGACCACTAATACTTGCATCATTTTTTATACCTAACTTGGAGTGCAATAGAGGTGTTGATATTACGGACTGTGGCTTCTGTAGAGTGGATCTTCATCTCTGATCATGGGCCATTAATTCTTGTGTCTTGCGAAACTATCCATGGCATTCCCAGTATTATATCGTAATATCTCACTAGAGCAACGTAAAAGAAAGTTTGCATTACCAGTATCCGTCGAGATCAATACCTACTATTGTGATCTTTCTCACTAAGGATGCTACTTTTCTGTCAGATCCTATCTTCTATCAGATCTTAATTTTCAATCGCCCGAAGTAATTTTTTTGAGCGAAGAGAGAATCATATAGACCATAGGAAATGTAATGTATCCAGTGTCAAAAATTGTATTAGCAAACTTAATGTCATGAACGAAAGCTTTCATAACAAATAGTTCACCGTCTGTTGACTCTTTAAAAAGATTCCAACTCTTGCCCAAATCAAACTCACAATCAAGCTTCTGACTGCAGCTTTTATCAAAAGCCTAACTTTTCCCATTGCATCTCCGTCTTCCTGTTCTACGGGAATTACAGCAGCTAAAATCTTTGCTCGCTATTGTTGAACTTTGCTTTACCAGTTTGGATGAACAAGTTTACAATTTTTTGACCATTTGACCTCTCCCTCCACACCTAATACACAGGCCTTAAGATATACTACGACCAATTTAATCATGTGACACACAAGTTGCACGAATTCGTGGAATTTACTCCATTAAGTTACGTTAAGCTGCCGTAATAGTTACAGCCAAGGTCGACTCCCAATCCATTAGATAATTGGAGGCTTGACTTTCTTCAGTGCTGGATACTTGGAGAATATGAAAATCTCGACCTCTTAGATGGTCCCAAGCTTTTATCGCTTCCAAATTATCCGCAGTAGTACGAATTCAACGCTAAAATAGAACTTTTTGCTGCAACTGCTGAATTATGATTGCGATAACTTTAACTCTGATCTTCACATTGCGGATGCCGAAGTAATATCATACTTATAAGTTGTTATAAAAGTATGGTCTGGCGAACATAGAAGGTATTAAATATCCCGCCAAGACCATGTCGATGCTTAGTCATTAGCAGGGGCTTGAGCCCACCATCATGTTATTGTAAGAGACTCCAATGGGTTTATTGAGCATCGCAGCCTAGCGTTTCAAGGTTACAAGATCAAGGAGAAAAAACTAAAAGGTCAACCGAGCTACATTATACCCCCTCAACTAGCGAGTCCACGCATCGCGACGGGAACACTACAAATCTGGTTATTACAAATATCATAGGAATCTATGCCTGAGTGGATCGTGATGAGTGTGATCATTACTTCATCTTTGGTATAGCAACTTGTCAAAGATAGAAAGAAGTTAATAAGAGCCCTCTTAATGTTCCAGGAGATCTAGTGCCGCAGTTTGCTAATTTGGTATCTCAATGACTTGCAACGCAAACATCTCTTACATCGGTAGAAGAAACAGGGAAATTTATAGAGGAGCTATTTCGGGTCCTAAAGGAGGCTATTCGGTAATTTTAAAAATATCCAGGCCATAGTGGAGCCAAAAATATAAATCGGCCCGCCCTCAATTCTGTAACGCAGTCATAGAAATCGAGAAATCCTACCTTGTGAACAGATTTAGGTTAACTGCCAAGGCGGTGAAAAGAGAGTATTGGAAAAGACAAACGGAAGCTGTAAAGTTAAATTCAACTATCCATAAGTTCATGCAATGGAGAATTTTGAAACTAACTTGACTCTTACCTATGCTTCAACTTATTTCTGATCAGGCTGAATTATGAATATTTTTGGAGAAGCTCAGACTTACTTACTGGAACAAAAATTGAAAATTACTAAATATATGTGTCTACTCTTTAAAATTGACATTATGACCTTCCTGGCCACTCTTGCAAAATCTGAGAGATTGCTTCATTAACCTTAGAATTCCCTTTCTTACTTCGACTTCAACAGAACTTCGGCGAACCAAAGCTTGTAATTCATGTGTCTTTCCGGGTTCGATTTGTAAAATTGGCGTCCTCTCCACAAAGTGGTCTTCTCAAATGATTCCAAAGGTGGTGCGTTCCAGAATTTGCAGATTGTGTCTTATATTTCTTACATAAAGCTGATAATAGGTGATAATACTTAGGAATCTAGCATCTTAGAAACTATCTCTATCTCAATAATTCTTTTGTTAGGCCTGGAATATTCTCTTGGTGTTGATCCGTGGATTCTACGATACAATGTATATTTAAGGATACCTGCAACAGTAGTAAATTGGCCGGAATTGCAAGCTCTTAATGCTAACAATGTTTTACCTTCGTTCGGACTAATTTGGACGTGAAGTGGTTTTGTTATTACTTATTCAAGATGGCGAATGCAAATTCTTGAGATTCGCTTCCTGTCTCGTTCTTGGTGTCGCGCGAACACTGAAATTGCTAACAAAACTAAGGTTGACAAAACGAATACTAAGTTTCTTCAAACAGATTAAGCTCTTTATTCTAATTACAAAAATTTACTTAAGATGTTTCATTAATTGGTAATTTTCATTAGAAAAAGAGATCAATTATTTTGATAAGTAACCTCCATTAATACATGATTTCAGATAGTTTCAGGCATCTTGATATCGAAATATCATAATAAAAGACTAAAGCCAGGTAAGTGACAATTAATTTCCGAGAGAAATGGCCCTCTTGCCTTCTAATACTTTTACCGCTAACATGTTACATTTAGACTAAACATTACTCTCAGCCAACACTATTGCATGCTACCAGACATAAACTAGTCTGTATATTAACCAAATAAATTCTATTAGTTTTTCTGAAGCTTTAGCTTACTGCGTGATATTGATGTAGGACATGACAGAATTTTTTCAACCAAAGAGTTGATAGCTCCTATGACGAACTGCTTAACTGAGAATATATTAAGAAGGATTATCGTTGCAGTCGCATTACTAGGATCCAATCTCCGAAGATGGTTGAAAATTCCAAATAAATCCGATTTTAATATTTTACCTTTTCTTCGACAGCACCTACTTCATCGCTATCATTCCTACCATATTGACCCGGGTTCAAACTAGTCCGCACAACACCTCTAATGGTATTATTTCCTTTGAATACTTGCTCGATCTCCTCCAGACTTTGTCCCATTGTTTCAGGAAATAGAAACCAGACAGAAACAGGGACAGATAAACCGAAGAAACTGAACACGAGGAAGTACCAATGACCTATGCTGGCTATTGCTACTGGGCTTGCCATAGAAATTACAAAATTCCAGAGCCAGTGATTACCAGTTGAGATGGCAGCCATACCCACACGAAGTGAGGCAGGCGCAACTTCGGCGCAATAGAGGAAGTTGGCGCCTAGGAAACCTATAGGTACAAAAAAATTGTACAGGAAGATAGCTGCTACACTTATATATGAGGCAGCTACATTATCCTTATCACAACCAGTAGTTATGGCAAGAACTAGCATGCAAGAACCCATCCTATAGATCTATTAGTCAGAATATAGGAACATTGGCTGGAAAGATCTACCCTGCACCACTAAACATAAAAAGTTTTCTTCGTCCAAAACGATCGATTGTAAAAAATGCCACAAATGAGCTCAAAAATTTCCATGTTAATGTAGCTCCAGAAAGAATTCTAGCTGTCCGACCATGAATACCAAGATTCTGCTCGAAAATTACCGGCGCATAAATAGAGATCAAATTTGAACCACCCATTTGCTGGTAGAACTGAAGTAATATGCAAAGACAAAAGCGATAGAAGAGTTTATCAGGTCCCATGGTGAACATGTCGCCTAAAGAAGCCTTTTTAGTGGTGCCTTCTTCGATTGCTACTCGAATATCTTCTATTGCAGAGGTAATTTGAGGATCATCAATTGGAAGGTCCTTAATTCTAGAAAGTGTCTCTGTAGCTTCCTGCAGTCGACCAACTTGGACCAGCCAACGAGGTGATTCGGGCATTAAGAAGACACTAAACATGAGGATAAATATGAATATTTCCGGAAGAGCCAGAGGTAGACGCCAAGTAATCGATGGATTAGAGCTTTTGATCAAGGAAGAGCCTAAATTTATCCATGATACAATAGAAAAGCCCATCCTGCCTAGTTTTAGCTGAAACCCTAGTTAAAATAGAGACCATGCGAATTAATCTTACGAAATAAAAACACCATCAAGAACTACATGTTTTCCTCTATGAGCAGGTGGGCTACATTCAGCTTGCCACACTGGGACTGTAGAGCTAAAGACACCAATAGCCGCACCATTTAAGGCCCTTCCAATTATAAGTTGTGGTAAAGTACTTGAGGATGCGCAAAGTATTTGACCGAGCATTATCAATACGCCCCCAATGAAGATACTTTTTCGTCTTCCTAGGATATCTCCCAAGTACATACATGCTATACATGCAGCCAACGCACCTAAAACAAAGCTTGAAACTACAATCCCTTGAAGCGAGGCATTT
The DNA here is from genome assembly GCA_002918395.1 of Erysiphe pulchra. NCBI lineage: Eukaryota > Fungi > Ascomycota > Leotiomycetes > Helotiales > Erysiphaceae > Erysiphe > Erysiphe pulchra. The sequence continues at coordinate 2,787 of PEDP01000397.1, read as the reverse complement.
TTACTCTTTGTAGCGCCAGTTGTATTAGTAGTATCAATAGCTGGAAATGTAGACGTCCAACTTGGAAGCTGTTCTTAGTTAGACAAAATTTAGTGCCAAAATTCAGAAGAAGGAAAAACTCACGGAGAGCAAGCCACCAATACCTGCTTGACTATAGCCAAAGAGAATGAAGCAAGGAGCAACAACTAGGATAGTCTGTGCTGTAGAGAGGGCTTGCCCACGAAGATTGAGATGGACCATTTTCAGAAATCAAAAAGGAAACAAAAATAATAGAATATTTTACAAGAAAGGCAGAAGCGTAGATAAATAGATAAAATTGACTAGAACTTGACAGAGCTAGAAGAAAATTGAATAAAATACTCATTGTCATCGCAAGTGTGACTCTGTTGTTACTCTCGCATGACCCAGGTAGATCCTTTCCGATATCACCAATCGAAGAAAAGAGTAATGCATTTGAGGAGCCAAATTCCGGTGAAGGACTACAAAGTTTTTTTGTTGATCCACATCCTACAAGGCTGTTCGTCAGGAGATATTGTTAGAGTGGAGATCAAAGTTTTACTCATAATAGAAAGTACAGTTGTAGCGGTGGGATTCTGATGATCTACGAGGCTCACTCATGTGATTTTCAAGTACTCAAAATCACATTAATCATATGATGGGAATATTGTACCTAGTACATCAGAGTGGAAGTGCTCAAATTAAGAATTATCTCTTTTGATATTATTTAGAGAAGTCGGGGCTCGCCTAGCTAGGCCCAAACAAGTGGAACCAATTCCAGTTTAGCCTGAAAACAAACTACCTATTTGTTTAGTTCAAAATGAATACACATCGAACTTGAACATAGTGAAGCAACTGATAAGTCAAAAATTCGAGCCAAGTGAATCTTGCTTCTCCATTAAATGTATTTATTCTATTGGAATTATTACGTTTTCGCAATTAATCTTGGTTCTACTCGACTTTCTATCTAATTTCTTCTGGACACATTTGCATAGAAGAAAGATTGTAGTTTTTGGAAATCGATTCAAATTGATGCTTTTTTAGACTGAAACTCACTTTCTGCACTTTCTATTTGAATAAGATTTTAAGATATGCGACGAATGGGAGTAAAATGGATTATCTCTCCGAAAAATAAAACCTTTCTTCCAATATATTGAAGATGGAAGTTTGGGTCTTTAAACCCATTCATATTTCTCAAGGCAAAAATGGCGAGCGAAAAAAAATACTTTTTTAAATTGGTATAGATCTCATTTTTGCTGAAATATTTTGTTCTAGGTTTCTAGATATGATGTCTTCATAGCTTGTTTTCTTGGATCTATAGAACCCATTCTCAATAGAAATGATGATCATCATGGAAATAGGAATTTTGATTTTGATTTTCAACTCTCAACTCTCAACTCTCAACTTACAAATTCTCCTATTCGGATGATCTGATAAATGAAATAGTTAGATTTTGTCAAAATTACCTCCCATATCAACCATCTTTTGCGGAGTTGATACACTGAATTGAATCTTCAAGTCATTACTTGAAAAACATCATTTAATAAATGACAAAGATTACCAATCTTGAATCAGTACACGCAGCTTTCTCCACAATTTAAATTTTAATTCAGTCAATCGTCTAGTTCTAACGGAGAAACTGGGGCTATTTTCGAGCCAAGCTCCAACTCATTAAACGTTAGTATGGAAAAAAAACACATATTTCTGCCTCATGTAAACAGCTATTTTCAAAGATTGATTCATGGATCAACATCATTTCCGACAACTCCACTTTTCAAGCAAAATGAACGTGAGATTATTTGATGCTTAGTTTACGAGACAAGTACAGGGTTTTGGAGAGAAGACGGAAAAAAAATGGAGCTCAAGGATAAGGTGTAAGGTAAATATCACGAAGGGCGGGGAAACTCCGGTAGTCAAATACCTTGGGGAAGGTGAGTAAGTGAATAACAATAATGTCGGTCGGCACGGCCATATTGAGGAACTATAGTTGGAGGACTATGATTGTATCTAGAGAGATCAGCAGCTAACTGATAATAATATATTTCGCTTTCCGAGAACAAAAAATAGATTTGCCTATTGAAAATTTTGTCGGGTTTCAGAGTCCTCTGGACCACCGTTACTTAACATCTTCCAACACAGAAAAATGTAATTATGAGGAACAAAGTAATGCATGATCTTACCTGGAAGCTGGACAGTCATTTTTTTTTTCCTTTAAATGAGAAGAATAACCAAAAACCAAACTCAAATCGACGTCAGTTTCATACCAATCTTAAAAAGAATCAAGCCCTCGCGTGATCCATCCCGTTACTTTGGACTGATGACTTTATTCTGTAATACATTAATCTAACGGTCGTCATCAAAGACAAATTTCCCAAATAAAAGGTCAAAGTTACTCGATCATTTTTTTTTTTGGTTTCAAATTGCTCTCGCTTAAAATCGCTTGCTCTTTTACTCTCTCGGTAAATGAATAAATAACATTAACATTACGTCATTGTTAGAATCCCACGACGATTGACAAAATAGCAGGCATCAAATTTATGGATCTCCAGGATGGAAGATTTTGAAAATGCCATCACAAATCCTACTCAGAAAGAAAAAGAGCGATTAGTTTGTGAGTGCAAATATAATTTTTATCCCTGGCAAAGTAATCACGTTGTAAAATTCTACGCCAGTCGTTCGGAGTTGAGGAAAAAAAAAAAAAAAAATAAAAAAAAACCTTTGCTTGAATATAGCCACGTGACTTACGTAGTGGGGGAAGGGGGGGGGTTGGGATTTAGTAAAATTAGTTGG
>PEDP01000396.1:0-25799 GCA_002918395.1 Erysiphe pulchra | reverse complement strand
TCACCAACTGAAGATGAAGAAGTATCAGATGTTGAAGAATCGTTTTTGACTTCCGTAGGATCTATTGAGAAAACTCAAGAAAACTTTTTAAACCTTGCTGATAATTCATTTATACACGCTATTACTGGAGAGGACCCAACGGCGTTTGCTAATGAAGAAGATACAGACCCAAACACCCTTATTATGAAAGGAAGATATAACGATAAATATTTTTATGGTATAGTCATTGACACTGGAGCCTCCAGATATTCTACAGCAGATGCCATGACCAAATCCAAATGTTCTAACGCTTTAAGAGACCTCATTAATACTAATACCATAAGAATCGAAAACAATGAATGGGTGGAGAGAAATGAAACAACCAAGGAATCTGCGCCATAATATTTATAGTATATTACATTTTCATCTTCATTTTCATTTTGTTTTTGTTTGTTGCCAGTAATGACTAACCATGTGTTATGTAATGTTTGATGACTAACATCCGCGATGTATAATGATATTTCTTTATAACGATAGTAATAGGGGTAATTAGTCACTGTATATAAACTCCTATCTTTTCGTAGGGGAGAGAGAGAGAAAAACAAGATCATTTACAAATACCATTACTGCCTTAACAAGCTTGTAATATTGAATCCATTAGTGTATTCCGACAATTATCATTTACACATTTCAATGATGCAAATCCTGATGCAAAATTAACTATCAGCATCCAGTTGGATCTATCATTCACTCCCGGCTATAAATTTGATTTTCTTTCTTTTTAGAAAGGATCAATGGCTGTGAGATGGCTTGTCACATTGTAAGTGCCCAAAAAGATTATCTGCAAAAAGCTATATTATTTTATTATCTAAGAAAAACTAGCTATGAGTAAATAAGTGTTCTGTAATTATAATCCTCCCCATCCCATTCATCAGGTTCTAAGAAATTCTATTGCAATCGTTCCACAAATGGCTTATGTATGCTCAAGTAAATTTTCCTACCTGGTTTAACGTGATAATTGATTTGACCAAGGGCCCAAGGCCGTTTAACAATGACTACTGTTGAGTTGGGTGTATCACATGACTATTCTTAATCATCGTGAGGTCTATACAAACTAGCTAGAATCTCTTAGATCGTTACAGTAATTTTACCCTCTTAATCCAACAATCAACTCCACGAACCCTTACTTTTCTGCTATCTACAAAATCCACTCAGAATTGATGCAAGTGGGCTCAAGTGCGAGAACTCTAATTTCTGCTTCAATTCAAGAGATAGAAAAAAGTTGAATATAACAAACCACCTACATTTATTCTAAAAGCAGACTCCATTCATTTTTCTGATTAGAAATCTTACCCAACCCTTAGTGTTTAAAGAAAAAGACATAGATGTATGAAGACTAAGCAAGAAATTCTCTAGGACAGACGCACGTCTGAGATTTTGATGTGATGCTAATTGCTGATGCGAAAGTGATTCAGCTGGATTGAAAAGGATTATAGATGTCTTTAGTAACTTACTGCTGGATTATACGGTATATATAGGGAAACATTAAACTCTTACCCCCCTCCCCTATTTTCTCAACTGCGGCTACTAGGGTCCGCAGCAAGTCAGAGTCTTGTCCAATCATCATGCATAATATTCCCAAGGTCATAAAAGATTTCATGGCTGAGTGATCTGAATTCCACTGCGTAGTTGTCGGGCCAACAGGAAAAGACGTAGCTAGTATGTTTTATATGTAAGCATAGTTTCCTGACGGTATATCACTTCAGCCAATCCTTTGGATCTTGTGTCTTTTTAGAAGCCATTGAATTCATCCAATCTTATCTTAATCTACGCGTAACATCTAGTCATTTCTTGATTGTAACACTTCTTTTTAAAACTCTAGCAAATTAACCAAATACTTAGTCAACTAAGTGAAGATTCAAGACCGAATCGCTATCATAAACATTATGTCCACTATGATTAATGATACACTGAAATTCCCTCCTATGTATGAGCTAATCTAAAGTTAGGACACTTCATTCGCTAATTCCATTTCTGCTTCGACAGCATCAGATAGTGTGCAAGAGTCAATTTAACAGTTTGATCTCGGTAGTCCTCCCCTAGCTCAAGAGTTTACAACTCGGAAATAAATGCTAGACTCCATTTAAAACTGGGCCATCTCAATAGAATTCTGTATTACCATAAATTCAAGTGGCAGTAGGGACCGAGTAAGACTCAAGTGTGATTTGGGAGGCGCCTATTCTTCGCGGAAGCTAACAGGTACTCGTCTGTGCAAATAATCAGTTCCGAAATGTAATCTCGGTCTGCTAAAAGGTCGACCTTGATAATAAATATGTAAGATTTGATAAATGAATATTAATTCAGTAACTCGAAGATTGTAAATTATTTACTGTGTAAGTATGAAAGATATGGTAGTGACAACGTAAAGCTACTAATTATGGTGAAGGTAAGTAGAATTGAGCCGACGAGCGACGATGATTTGTGAAATCGATGGAAAATCAATTGTGCATATTTTGACCTCATTATCCAGGTGTCAATTGTTTTTTGAACTTTGCTAGCTCGATGCTAGCAGGGTCATATCCCTGAAGCGAGAGTTATCTCCACTTTTACCCACCTACAATTTCTACCGTGGCCATAGAATATCCCAATGGTGTCAGGGGTGAGTACATCTTCTGCTCCTGGTCCAATTAAAGGCACCGAAATTATGACATAATATTGAGAGGTTGGCCATATAATTGGCCTGTTTGTGCAGGGTAAACATAGGTTACAGGGGCTACAGATTAGCAATTACCAGACTATCATGGACAAATGATTACGTGATTTAAATTGATTGGACACTCACACTCAAACAGCATTTACGAATATCACTACAATACACTAAACATTAATCCCGCGAAAATTGAATCTTAGAAGTTAAGCATACTATTGAATTAATTCAAGATTATTTACACAATCTGATGTAAGCTAGTTAAGAGTATCTCAATTAGGTTGATATTGCTAATGCCATAGTTTTTTACTGCAATACGCTCACAAATAGGTTTGAAAATAAGTGACAATTCTTTATTGTAATTGACGAAGCTAATTTTAATTATGTACAATAAAATAAATGTAATAAAATATCTTTGAATACGGAATTTTGGGTATTAACTGGACAGGCATCGGATTTTATTCCAAAGTAAATGAGTGACGTTGGATGTTTAGAACAAAGTTAAAGAAATAAGAAAATCGAGTGTTGGCCCTTTGGCGAATACTCGATTCAAAAAGAATGCAAAAAAATTCCTCGATCCCTTGGTGACAATATCAATAAAAGCTCTTCTATAAGGATCCAAGCTCAATTTTAGTGTGTTTGAAGGTAATTTGAGAATAATAAGCAATTAGGTTACTATGATAATCATAAGAATAAAATAGAGCTGGTCGTCAACACAAAGTAAATTAGTGAAGAAAGCCTAGCGAATGGCACTTTACTACCACTCGATTTATCAGTGGCCTTGGTGGTTCCTGCAGATGATGTAGCGTTCGATTCAATTTTACTTGGACCTGCCGTTGGAGAAGGCATACTGAGTGAAACAGTGGGTGTCACTCCTGCCCCTAGATCTGGATAAACGCCAAACTGAGAAGGATCTATACTACTGACATTAAAAAATACGCAATCAGCGTCGTATCGATAAGGATTGATAAGATTTGGACCTTCACTATTGTTGTTGGCTATGCGAATGAGGGTGTCTTTAGAGGGATCGTATATGGGCCAGCCATATTTACTTAGACCGTTCACCGGATCTTTTGCAAACGTAGACCAGGCGCCGCGCATGTATTTTGCTGTGTGAATTTCGAAGGGTGTCGAAGGAGATGTATCGGGCATCACATTGAAGATGAGTGGAATCTCAGCAGCATGCCAACTTCCTGAATAAGGAGACAATGCGAGGTTAGAGAAAACTCCCATGTAACGATATCTCCACACGGGTGCCTTCACAGCTAAAGAAGCATTCGCACGGTCTGAAGAAGGACAGGTGAATTCGTTCATATTGAAATCTGTCCAGAATGTATCCGTTAGAACAATCCCCTTGATCACATACTCTGTACGGAATAAACCGCCTTCATAATCATTATTTCCAACTAACACTGGTAGATTAGCAGGTTTGCGATGAAGGTAGTCGGAAAATATAACAGTGTTGTCAATAGTTGGGACAAAAGGGCCTAGAATCGAGCCAGGTTGACCAACTGGAAACGCTTTATATATCTCATTTGGATCTTTGGAACGCATACATGAGAGCACTGTGTCTTGAGAACTAGACACGTCGCCACATCCAAGATTTTTGGAGGTTGTGAACCAAGCCTTTGAAGCCATACTCTGTGTATTAGGTAATCCCCAACTAAAAACTGTTCCGGATTGAAGAATATATGATGATGCAATTGGATCTGATGCCCAAGCATAAGTGTGATAATCAATGGAAACTGAGCCAGCTGACTGCCCAAAGAGAGTGATTCTGGAGGCATCTCCCCCAAATTTTTCAATATTATCTCGGACCCATTCTAATGCCAACCGCTGATCAAGGATACCGACGTTGTATGTGCCATTAGGATGAGCAGGAAATCCAAATATATTTATACGATAACTAGTTGTGTTAATCATAATAAACCTATGTTTGAAGCAAAGCTTACTTCATAGAGACTACCACAACATCTTCTAAAGCTGCTAAATGGCGCCCACTATATGCATCAATAGAAGTGCTACCAGAAGAGAATGAACCACCATATATCCAAACCATGACAGCTTTCTTTCTTTCACCAACTTGCGGCTTCGTCCAGACATTAAGATACAGACAATCTTCACTTGGCTGGTTTTTGTCGGTGGTCATAATCTGAATTTCTTTTACCTGTGACGTTAAATTCGCTTTTAGGAGCTGTTCTAAAGTGACTATATCATTGGTGCCTGGGCTTGTATAGCAAGAAGGGGACTAGATAAATGTTAGCCCTCTCGTCAAGCTTCATCAAATGACTCACATATTTCGTAGCATTTATTGGAGCATTGCCCTCAAACTTCTGAGGAGCGGCAAATCTCAAGTCTCCGACAGGCGGTTTTGCATACGGAATCCCCAAGTACTCTGAGACTTTGTCGTTACCTGCATCGTGACCAGTTACTGGACCGCTGCTCGTCGATACTGTTTGTCCAACCCGCCAATCCGAGTGTTGCGTCTCAAAAACATGACCTGAAGTAAGAACGCCAGCGGTGACGATGAAAGGAAGTATCCACCTCATGCTTTGCTTGTGTTGGGGAATAGAAGTTTGAGGTCTGTGTAGTTATAGGACAGATACCCGTATGACATATTAGCGTGGTTGTATTCATATTTGCATCTGGAGGAGAATATCACAAGTGTCTATGTCTACACTGGCTGAGTATAACGAATTTTGCAATGACCGCCCAGGAGTTGAGCAGGGTTCATGGACGGAATATGGAAGGAAAAAAATATGTCCAGAGCTGCCGATCGAAAGCTATCCCTGTCTGTCAGCTAACCCCTGCACTTAACCAATCAATAAAATTGCCTTTCGGCTAGCTCTGATAACATTGTGTCGAATTATGTAGGTTTACGTTCTTTTAACCCAATCTAAAAGCATTTTTAGGTAGAAAGTAAGCAGGGTAGTAGAGATTTTATGGAATTAGGACGAAAACACCAAGTTCAAGATTATTTTCAACCACTAGCTGCTTACTACCTAGTGAGAAATGCAAAGATTACAAAGGAGCATCTGTCTCTATCAGCGTATTTGGAAGAAGAGCAAATAAGTCATCAGACATCTCGTTCTCGGGAATCAATAACTCGAGTCCCCTTGTATTCTAGTGATCGACGGGATATGCTGGACAACAGAAACGCGTGAGCGGCTAATTAGCAAGTAGCATCTCCTCACTGATTCGAATTTCCCCTCGCAGCTCACTAAATTTATCATAGATTGCCTATTCTTTTGATAGAGAGGCTAAGAACGAGAGAGAAGCTGCGTCCCCTTTAAGTTAGCATAGATAGAAAAATAGATGGAAAGCGCCATTGTTGATTCTGTATCACTGTACTCCTTTATCGATAGCAACCGTTGAACGTCGGTCATCCTTTCTCAAAAAACGACCCATTTTCAATCACGTGAACTTGGGAACTGAGCGATCGCCAATACCCCACAAATGATGGATGTTAATTATCAGCACGCACGCTACTGCCGGCAGCAGAAATGAATGCAGTAGAATTACAATTTTGCATGCAAGGGATCGGCGCCAAGCCCTGGTACCTGCGTTACTAAAATTAATTAAGCGACCTGGCCTGCTCCTCGGTGCTAATGGCTCAATCTGTGCATTCCTAGGGTGGTGAGTGTCAAGCCCAACTTCAATGACCCAATGTAGATATTTCAAATTTGATTACACTCAAATCTATCTAGTCTATCGTCTCATAAAGAGGTAGACTCATAGCTTACAGCGTGAACAGCTTAATACTGGAATATAACAATGTTTTCAATGCGCCGTATTTACTCAAAGTTACCCATTTAATAAACTCATGTCTCTTATATCACTGTAAAACTGCGAAGGAAAGCTAATAAATACTATTTATGTTTATATTGTTGCTATAAAAAGCTCTATCTAAAGAATAATCGAAGGTTGCTTTATTTTTCCATGTTAAAAGTAGTGACTCTAATTCAGAAGGACTCTGATTTGCATGATGAAAAATCTTACGACATAGAATGTGTGTGTAGGCAGTGGAAAAGTCACGGACTTTTGGAGGACAAAATAGAAAACTTTGAGCTTCGATGTATCTTGCCCTTGGAGTACCTGAACAAAATATCAAGCAGCAAGATAATCAGCGGCGAATATAAATATAAACGTATGTATTTATAAATATTAAATAAAGAATTCAAACCTGAAGCTTCCATTCGATCGATTCGATAACTTGCCACAAATCTTGTGTCTTTCTGGTTCCAAAAGAAAAAGCGCATCTGCAAGTATTTACGGGCAAAAAGTGAAAATTTATCATGATAAGAGGGTTTATTACTCATTACAAAGAGTACCTGAGTTACAGCTAAAATAACTTCTTAGCCTCCCGAATCAACTAAAGAAGGGGAACATACTTGTGATGATCATTTACTCAATTAGTTCATCGATTATATTTATATTTTTTTGTTTTTTGCTTTTAAACTGTGAAAGAGCTCACAGATATGACGTTTCAATGACGCGTGATTTCGCCTCTCCTCTAATTCTAAGAAAATCTCAAAACAAATCAACCTCCCCAGCAGCCAAGAAGGATCAAGCGCCTTCCCCAACTTTGGTCCAATCAATCGACGCAAACATGCGTGCGTGCATGCATCCATTTAATGGCGGCTGATTGAACTAAGAACTGATTATTCCTTTTTCAGCTCAAAAGATAACTTCTTTTTAGGTCTAATATCTCGCATCCACTCTCGTCTCCTACACTTATAGTAGAAAAGTATTTCCCGTCACTCACATTTGATCAAACTTACTTACCTTCGTATTTTTATGCAGCTCGTCAAAACAAGGCTCTTTTGCGCCATTTAAGAAGATATCGGGGAGAGAGAGCTCAATAACGAACCAGCACTTTTTCGGAATAATAGCGCTAAGAGGGTCCAAGTGAAGCTGCCCGAAGTGAACAGATGTATATCTGTCATCCCCTTTGGAAAGCTTAATGTACCTTTGGACAACTACGAATTCTAGCTAGTTATCCACTAACTCAACTTAAATTTTATTTCAAGGCCTCAGAAAATTTCAACTCTGAAATTGGGTTGGTCTACGAATCTGCTCTAGGCACACGATCTTTTATTGTTGATAATAGCAACATGAATGCACGAGCATATTTTTTTTTTAAAAAAAATAGAATTAAAAGCATTGGTAGCGTTATAGAAATCGATATTTTTCCGACCTTATCCACTATCTTTTGCAAGCCCGTCCAATGGATGATTTTTAATGAAAGTAAATTGCAAGTAAATCGAACTTTAAAGTGATCCGATCGTGAGGTCTGACCCATATTACCATGGTTGTGGTAGGCCACCCTCGTGACGAATCAAACCCTCATTTTCTCACCTTCAAAAACAACTAGCCCCTTTAACTTCTACTAAAAGCTTTTTGATCGAGTAAAACAAACCTGATCTAAGCCTGAGTATTCATTATTGAGTCCAGTCATTATTATCAAAAATTCAGAGCTTTGATTTTGATTCAAATTTATCACATTGTCAATAGCAAAGAATATTACCGTCCTCGTCCTTCTGACTTGAGAGATGCTTCTGTAGACACTTAAGAATCCCACTGACATTGTGAACTTAGCTGTACCAGCGGTAATTAAATCAATATTTTTCCAATATTTTTGCGAAATCTAAATAAATTCTTTGATTTGAATGTTAAGATCGTAAATCTTTGCAATTTCATTGGCAATTTGAAGTAGATACAACCCTAGAGGCTAATTTCCTCCTTCATCTTAAGTGTAATCAAATTAAGTATCTGGAAGGAACAATACTTGACATTGTGCGAAATATAGGTTATTGATTATGACAGGTGTTAAGAGCTGAATCTGCAACAGAAAGAAAAGATACTGGAAAGAACTGCTAGAGTTATAAGCATATCACCAAGTTCATCATCTCTAAGCTGTCAGCGAAACCCGGACTTCTATTAAAACTAAGCATAGAATTGTATTAGCCTTGAGAAAAATTGATCTTATCTGGAAGTCCTGGAACAAGAGATTCGTTGAAGATACTTCACATTTTAGACTTCCACGCCATACACTCGAAGCTGTTTGAGATGGGTATTGTTGCTTAAGATTATCTGCTAGTAAATTGTCACCATCGTTCCATGAAAGTATAAGATCCCTGATTTTTGCAGGTATGAGAAATCTCGATGAAGATGATCAAGACTAAGCATCAAGCAAAATTTCTTGGGAAAAAAAGAAGTCAGCCATAATTATCGGGAGTGAAGAGATTAATTTTTTCAATAGCAAGTATTGATCAGACTATTAAAAATGCGGGACTCATTATTGCTTTATGCTTTTTCGAAGAAGGTATTCGAGGCCCCCGGTTAGTAACAGACAAAAACAAAAAGAAATATTCACAAGTTAAAAGAATCAAGACTGAATTATTAAGAAAGAATAAAATCACAGAAGTCGCTTTTCAGGTAAGCCACAAAGCTACATATACGGACAACGAAAGATTAGTTCTACATATTTCTTAACGAATACTCTGTAGTCCTCAGACTTATGAATAGTAGATTCTAACGCCAATCCTCACATTATCAACCAAAGAGAGATATTTTTTCAATTGCATTCTGCTGCAAAAAGTCACCTAAGAATTTTTATTTAACCTAGTAAAAGCCATGGCATCGAAGGTTCTAAGATGATTGTTATCTGCATATTGGGTCTGGGTGTAAGAAAATCTTATTTGTGGTGGCTAAAAATTTCAAGGTGTTGCTTTGGCAGCTCAAGGGTAAACTGAAGCAAAGAGGATCAAGTTTCATGTACGATCTTATTAAATCATACATACATTACAATTCCAAAGAGAACGCTATGAAATACGGCTATAACATCTTACCAAATTTTTTGTATCAATCAATAGGAGTTGCGAAGAGTAATAAAATATTCTTCAATAAACCAATGTCGGTGAATTAAAGCATTAGGTTAAAAAACAACAAAAATTCGTGAGCATTATTGAAAATCGATAATCAATCATCTTCGAGAATTTATTAGCTTTATAGAATCAGGAAGAAAATTACTATCTATATTTTTATTGCGGCATCAAGTGCTTTCTGTTTTTTCTCCATGCGGACATTGGCCTTGGCCCCCATTATCCCACCGCCCCATTGACGTTTAGCTTCTTCATATTTTTCGGAGTAGCCTCTTTTATAGCTTGAATCAACTTTGATAACTCGGATTTATCTTCAGATCGAACCTCAGTTAATGCCAATACAGCTGCAGTCTTCTTGTGTACAACAGTACCAAGTCTGGCTTTTCCCTTGATTATAGCATAGGGAACTCCCATCTTCCGACAAAGTGCTGGTAAGAAGATAACTAACTCAATTGGATCAACATCGTTTGGAATGATCACGAGAGAAGCTTTCTTATTCTCAACTAAGCCTACCACATGGTTGAGGCCATACTTTACTGTATATGGCTTCTTGCTCACGTCTTCCTTGTTTCCTTCTTTAATGGCAGTAGCTTCTTTGAGGAGACGTTCTTTCTTTTCGGCCTTACTTTCTGGACGGTATTTATTGAGAAGGGAGAATGTCTTTGCAGCGGTGTTTCGGTCGAGAACATTTTGAAACTGAGCTATTGCGGGTGGGACTTTCAATCGTAGATTGAGAATTTTTCTTTTACGCTGAAGACGGATATATTCTGGCCATTTTACCATACGAGAGAGGTTTCTCCTGGGCTGAACATTTTGGCCGATACCAAAATTGCGAGAACGTCTTTCAATCAGAGGATTCTTAAAAATTTTAGCGTAGATAAATAATTACAAACAAAGAATAACAAACCTTAGCAACCTTTTTTGACCCAGCTTTAGATTGAGGAAACGGAGCAGGGGCCGCTTTCTTTCCAGATTTAGGAGGCTATCATTGAGAAAGAAGATATTAGCGAGTGATTTTCACTAATAGTCTTCATACTCTAAAGAGACAAAACAGGCATTTTTTGCACAGAAAGCTCAAGCCATCATTTATCAATACCCTCAGGTAAAAGATAAGAATTTTGTAATTGGAAGTAGCTCGTCCATGGGGATAAAGATGTTTCAATTCTTACCATGTTGGTCGAATTACTGTGTCGTTAGAACTCCGAAATGTTGAAAAAAATTGACGGCGGATATTGATATTGTTGTAGAAATTGTGTATGTTAATATCTTCTCGCTTAATTGATATTTTTATCATGTGATTATTTTCGCATTAACTGTTTATCCGAGACAACTGTATAAAGTGTGAACTTTTATACAGTTTCGGACCATGATATTCGAACACCCCAACATGTAAGAGAATCTCTACCTCTTAATTATGTCCATCAATTTGACGGAATTGCTGGGACAAGTATTGCTGCTGTCTCAAGTTTGCTGTTCCTCATCTCGGGCATACAGAAGCTAATTACGGGTTATATGAAGAGCATAGTGAGACATTATTTCTAAAAATTCACGAAAGAATTACCTAGAGAGATCAATTGGTGTACTTTCTAATGCGATGGCACGTTTTATTTTGATCTCGTTAATCTGATCTGATAGTGCTAGCTCGATAGAGGCCCAAACAGATGTTAAGTTTTTACAAGGCGACCCAATCCATATCTCGAGCACAGCATATCCTAATTACAGTGGAACATCAATCAGACTGATAGAGAGATGGGAAATTGAAGTTTTTTAATTCTACTCACTCTCACTATCCACGAAGTAGTAGCCAACGGTGAAGGAATGATTCGTATTCTCAACACCAAGCATATGTAGTAGTGGCATACCAAACTTATTCGTCTCATACGTACAATCTAATGGAAATAGATCTGTACTATGATTGACAAGCTCTATAGATCGTGTATATGCAACAAAAAGATAATATACATGGCCTAAAGTGACCTTTTCGCATTCAAAGAATACATTATCTTCGGATTGTTTTGTAATCAAATGTTTGATTGATGCCTCAGGAAGTGATCAGAATGCGAGATTTAGGCACATATATTATAAATATTCCGATTTCTCACTTCTAGGACAGGATTTTACTGTTTCAAGTTTACAAATGTCCTAGATTTAGGGTTGCCCATATTATGATGGTTATTGAAAACGGCCACTCCTTCGTCATTGAGGCGACGATGCTCTGAGAAAGTTGATGGTTCATCAGGCTTATGGTTGTGAACGAGACTATCCGAGTTAAACTTTCGATTGCGCCCCTAAGGAAACAAATGTTCTACTGCTCATCAGTTCCCTTTCTATCCTTTAATTTAAAAGGACTACTATTCTTTTTTTGACAGCCTTAGACTTTTCATCGATTTCATTTTGAAAGTAATCACCCCTCTAAAAATTCAAAATCTTATCTCTTTAATTACCATTGGTAAAGGTGTATCCAGTAGCCCTAGCGTAGCTTTGAATAGCCTCATTTAATTCTTGGAATGAAGAATTTGATCCCTCTAAAGGAAGTGAAAAAGTTGTCACAATTGTAGGCTCCATTATTAAATAGACCTGTAAAAGAATGAATTATCTGGAACTCCTAAATTACAAGTAAAAGCTAGACTACACATAAACAAAAAACGACGTTAAAATAATAATTAGATTTTGTAATAATAGTTAAATGGTATCACAAATAGGTTTTGGGAATAGATAAATATATGTAGGGGATATCTGATTTTTGGTTGTATTTAATGTTGCAATTTAAAAATAAGAAAAGCATTAAACTTCACTATTACAACGGGATTTGTATACCCACTATTTTGGCAGCCAGCATCAGTGACTTCTGACGACGTAATTCATCTCAAATATGGGTTTGTAGTGCTCAGATCTCAGATCTTTATCAAATGAAACTTGAAGCTCCACAGAAAATACAGAGTACACTTTTAGAGGTATCTATGTGGTTTTAGCCATTCTGGATCTTAGAAAGTACCTTGTGACTTGATTTTTTCCATTAGCCCATAAGTATAAATAAATCAACATTACTGTCGAGCAATAAAATAGCTCTCTTTTTTTATAGCAGTCTAATCTGATCTTTCATCGAACAGAAAGACAAGCGTAAATCGTGCTTTATCTTGATACTATCCAATGCACGGAAACAACATTTCTCTGAATTTGTAGTTTTGGTGCTAAATTGATTGGATTTATTTCGGGGAATTTGACAGAACTATCCAAAAAAGCCCTGAAATTTGGATCAAGAGCTAAAGAAATTCGGATTTGGTCAGAAGTGATTGATTATAGATTACACATAAATGCTCGAGATCAGGGTCGATTACTTGAGTATTTCTCATCGTGTCGCAGAATTGTAATTACCACTCAAACAAAGGATTTCGGAATTTCGGATAAACCATTTACACAGCGTGTTTTGATAGGCCCAATAGAGTCGAGTCGCAATATAATATCTCGAACAATATTTGTGGAAATAAATGTGGCTGACATGGCACCAGCTAAATGTGAAAAATGTGAAAATGCGCGGGCTTTGGTAGTTAGGCCCAAAAATTATCAGAAACTTTGCAAAAATTGCTTTATTTTCATTTTTGAAGAAGAAATCCACCAAACTATCATCACCGCAAATTTATTTTCACCAGGAGACCGAGTAGCAATCGGTGCATCAGGTGGGAAGGATTCTACGGTAGTTGCATCAGTTTTAAAAACACTCAATGAGCGCTATCACTATGGCCTGGATCTAGTATTACTCAGCATAGATGAAGGCATTAAAGGCTACCGAGATGATTCCCTGGAAACAGTTAAACGAAATGCGATACAATATGAAATGCCCCTTAAGATTGTAGGATATGATGAACTATATGGCTGGACCATGGATCAAGTAGTAGAGGCTATTGGGAAAAAGGGAAATTGCACATATTGCGGAGTATTTCGAAGGCAAGCTTTGGATAGAGGAGCAAAAATGCTTGGAATAAATCATGTTGTTACTGGTCATAATGCAGATGACCTGGCCGAAACTATCATTATGAACCTTTTTCGTGGAGATTTACCTCGCTTGGCACGCAGTACGAATATAATTACAGGTGATAGATTAAGTGAAGTTCGGAGGAGTAAGCCATTGAAATATGCATACGAGAAGGAAATTGTCCTATATGCACATCACAAAAAGTTAGATTACTTTACTACCGAATGTATCTACAGTCCGGAGGCGTTCAGAGGAAGCGCAAGGTCTTTAATTAAGAACTTAGAGCGTGTGCGACCTAGTGCAATATTGGACGTGATTCGTAGTGGTGAGGACATGTCAGAACTCATCTCAGACGAAGTTTCAAGCAATCCTCTTTGTCAAAGTCAAAGTATCTCTCAGGCTCCCGACAATATCAATGAGGAAAATATTGGTGGTTGTGGAGGCTTGAACGGTAGAACAACCGGTGGTGAGATGGTTGAAATGGAGAAAAAATTACGTGAAAGTGAAGTACTATTTAGCAAAGAGGTTGAAGTAGTATCGATTCCAAGTAGTAATAATAGGCAGAGTAAAGTTACGGAGGAGGGTAGGAGTGAAGTCTCATCCAGTAAGAAAATTCCAAAGAAGCATTTCAGGCAGGTTCTTGGAACCTGTAGCAAATGTGGCTACATGTCTAGTCAGGGAATCTGTAAAGCATGCAATCTACTCGAAGGACTCAACAAGAACCGACCAAAAATGGAGGTCCAAATCGATATAGAAGACCAAGTAAGCCAATCCATAAAGAAGATATCAAGTAGCTTAGTTCTGGCTCCTGGATAGCCATGTAAATATCCCAAAATCTACAATCTGATATTTAGTAATATCTTCTTTTATGCTATGGTGTGGCGTTTATCTGTGCATTTATTTCATCAAAAGGGGTTCGAAACATTAATCAGTCTTGTCATCAAAAGAAATAGATAGACTAAAAATATTAAACAATATACATTAGTGCCGACCTCTATAGTCTGAATTGAAATAATTTTCTAGGTCTACTAATGAATTAAAATATTATCGCCTCGCTCTTTCACCTTCAATTCAAGAAGAGCAAAGATAGACGGAACAGTAGCTTCGTATCTTAGGAACAATCTCGAACTCTTTTTATAATTTCTTTTTAGAAAAACTGGCTTTTTGCCAAAGAACGAAGGATATCTGTCTTCATAAATTGTGCAACTTTTGTGAAAGTGCCAATCAACAAAACTATGAATGAATAGATAGGAGTAGGAGACATGGTAGGAGAAAAATACATAATATTAGTATTGGAAGTTTTATTTACAGATGCTAGTAAATTTGGAGATGATACAAGATCCATCTACCCACATCAAACAAGTTATTTCCTTCAAACTATTATGTACTTTTCACAAGGTAAAAAACTTCATGAGGTGTAAATGTTATTAGGTGCTTTTCTCCAAAGCTACCTTCTTATATCTGAGGTTATGGTCTAAAATGATAAGCACGGTGTTTTGTTGTCATACTCAACACTAAATATAATGACTAATTTTTCAATTTTAGCAAAATTTTTAAGAGTTGAGCTAACCATACTGGATAGTGCCCTATCAAAATACTATTTTCTGATTGGCTATAAATATCTTAGTTTATCCAGCGTTGCCTGGGACAACAAACATTATACTTCGAAATAGCCTGCCTTGCAAAAAGCCCTCTCATAAGGCAATTCTGTCTTAATATATACAATAACAAACTTTTCCTTCTACAACAAAACCTTCTATTTTGAATCATACCAAGATGTCCTCCAATTACAACGAAAAATTCTTCTATTGTAATTTTCAAAACCCCCAATTGTTGCTATTAACTCCCCCCCCCAAAATGATGTATTCGAGACCTACAGTCGTACAATTAGCATCCCCTTTTGAGGACTACGCAGTTTGAAAACCTGTGAAATATTCGATTTTGAGGCTTCGAAATTCATTGGAAGATACATAGCAGTCTATGATCCATTTGGTAAACCGGCGTCTACAACATCAAGCCGCAAATCAAGTATTTAAAAAGATGATCGCTAGTGGCGAGCAAATCTGCGATGAAATATTTTGACTGCCAAATTAACTTAAGTTTCGGCCCTTGGCGATACCAGAATGAAGAGTTTTGAGAAAAAGCTGTACCATTACGGCATCATAATTTGAAGTTAATCAAGTCCTTAGCGCGCTTCACAGGCAAGATGACACTATACTCTTGATTGCGATATCTAAGATGAACAAAAAAATTGGAAAATTAGCTGGATAAATTCTCTATCCCTATTAAAAATTTACTCAAGGTCTATCACAACTTCGGTGTTGATACGGAGAAGTGCCTATTGAATAGAAGACTTAAATTGTTCAAGCCAAGCCACTAGTGGAAAATATTCTCGGGCGGTTTTTGCTGCCCTTCACCTTCTTTACATCACTGCTATACGAACAGAAACTTGCAGCTGGTTTAACAAACTAACGGAAGCAAGAGGAGACTTCTGGGACGATGCCAATAAAATATCGATGATTCGAAATTCATTAAATGACAAACTAGTTAAGAAATCAGCGGGAAATCATTTATTTCCCGAAAATGATTTTAATGAGTGGATTCGCATCGTTAACCAAGTAGTCCAGCATCTTGAAATGGTTGATTCACGTAATAGACGTCAATTCTTGAAGCCAATACAGAATAATGATGCCAATAGAAATTTTGGCCACATTGAAAGAAATGGTGATCAATTAGAGAGTGTTGATCAAAGGCCTTCGGACGATGGAAGTCGGCAAGTAGAGCTTTGGTTGAGGATACAGTAATGAGTGGGATTAATATGGCTGGTATGACAGGAAGCGAAAGACGTCGTGCTAAGTGGAAAAGCCAGGAGAAATTGATTCAGTTAAGAAAGAAAGGACGATGCTTTCGGTATGAGAGAAAAGGTTGTGCATCAAGAAGATATCCTCTGCTACCCGCTCGCAATCCCAATAAAAACGGACAAATGGTGAATATACTCTCGTCAACACAGATTGATCCTTCTGTATTCGAAGTTGAAAGAGAAAATGGAATATTAGAGCCGTCGGAAAACTAGATGCTCTCGAGTATAGTCGCACTCGAGAGCCAGAAGCAGGTTTTAGTCGAGAAAATACAATGAATACAAACCCTTTTCTTATTAATGCATTACTAGATAATAAATTAGTGATTCAACCTCTAGTCGATAATGGGTGTTTGTGTTCCGGTATTATTGATAATGCCCTAGCAATTCGACTTAACTTGCCGCGTATACCAATAACGCCTCGTAAACTTGAAACGGTAGAAAAATCTTCAAGAGACAAACTAATCAAAGACTCGATTACGCATGTATCCATCGATTTGGATAGCTTTATAATCCCTAAGCTTTGGCTTTATATAGTTCTAAATAGCACACATGAAATAATCCTAGGAAAGAAATGGCTAGAGGAGCAAGATATAGTAATCCATTCAAGAGAGCAACGTCTGGAATCGAAGAAATTCGGATTATCAATATGTGGAGTTAAACGTTGGAGACATGAACTTAGGAATGTGGAACGTCCAAGGTGTGTTCCGCTAAATACAATGATCTCAATGATGGAGACAGTCCTTGTCTGTAAAGCAACTATCGAAGATATCTGTAAGGCCCTGCAAGTCAAACCAAAACTGACAAAAGAAGAAGCGAGATCACGATTACCTGAGCGAGTTAGAGATTTCGCACATTTATTTGCAGATGATATTGAATCTGAAAGTCTACCTCCTCAGTGAGGAGCTCTTGATCATGCAATTAATCTTCGAGAAGAAGAAGGCAAAAAATTTACACCCTTTATGTAACATGTCACGAGAAGAGCTTTTAGTATTAAGAAAAACATTGTCGGACTTGTTAAATAAAGGATGGATACGTTCAAGTAGTTCAGCAGCGGCAGCACCGGTACTTTTTGCTAAAAAACCTAGTGGTGGTTTGAGATTTTGTGTGGATTATCTTGGGCTAAACGCCATTACCCAACCTGATAGATACCCTTTTTCTTTATCTAAAGAAACCTTGCGACAGCTTTCAAAGGCGAAATGGTTCACAAAATTGGATGTTAAGTCTGCATTTCACAGGATTCGGATCAGGGAAGGAGACGAATGGATAGAGAAGTGATGACTGTAGTCAAAATTTTACAGATTTATTAGTTAAGAATATCTGGAATGTTTTGAGTCTTATCTTTTACATGCTCTCGCCATATCAGTTGGTGATACTGGCGATATAACGCTATTAAAATAAGACTTATATAAACATGATAGGATATCTTTTACTACCCTCATAGATTTATTCAGAGAGTTCAGCGTTTTTTGAAGTTTTTGAAGTTCTGGAATTTACAGATATCAGAAATCTTACGTGTCACTTTGTCCTGTCCTTGTACTCATTTAATACACTCATGTCTTAAATATTACTACATAACTTCGAGGGATAGCTAGTTATTTTTTTTTTTTTCGTATTTGATAGATTGTTATGAATAGATAGAATAAGGATTTAGCACTTCTTTCTAGAGGACAAAATTGAATAACAAAAAGAATATGCTACTTTGTGAATTCGTATGAACACTCTATTAGTGATAAAACTACTTGGTATTGATTGAATAGTTCAAGTTCCTTAGTGTTATGTTTGGTAAATTATTTACATGTTCTTGGAATGTAAATAAAGCAGGGGTCTACAAGGATAATTTTTAGCGAGCCTATCCAAAAACAGAATTTTGATAGGGTTAGTTCAACCCTTTTTTAAAATAGAGGAACGCTCATAAAATTCCTATTTTGTTACGCCTTAAAAATGGCACTGCCAATAAAGTTTTTCTTTAAGCTCTAACTAAGTCTACTTAGCGCTAAGGTTATGTGAATGTTTACGCCATAATTTCTAGTTATTTATACATGTATGGATAGAATTGCATTCAGTATAACGTAGAGCCAGATTTTGAGAAAGAGCTTGTTAGAGTCTCAGAGATTTTCCTAGACCGGTTTCTCCAATGAATAGCTGCACTTCTCCCTGAAGAGCACAGTAAAAGGATCAATCCCTCTACTTCTTAAAAATCCAGTGAATAATTGGCCATTTCTACTGTCAGCGTTTCAAAACTGGATTTTTTTGTTGTTATCTATGGGCGCCCACGCTCGATAATAATTATCCCATTGTTCTTTCAGGATTCGGCCAACAAGATTTAATTGCTCAACTTAAGATCCAGGGTGATAAGTTTTTATTGTGTTTTCCTTAAAAGATATCTAACAAACCACTTAACTATCGCTTGCTAGGGGTATCTAGATCATAACTAAGCAGGTTTTTTGAATTTTTGCTTCCGATTCATCAAAAATGATGTGCTAAGCGGTGCTAAAATGATCATAAGCAGGAGAGTTTGCTTAAGTATATAATATTTCTCACTAAAATTTCCGCGTTAAATGAATCACTCAGCCAATATTACACCGCAGTGAACGCAAACCATTACTAAACCTTTACCTGAGATCTTTCTTGTCCGGAAGTTTTTTCCATCGCACATCTCGCAACAAAGATGACCGTTTTTAAGATCCGAAGTATCGCTCCGATTTTCTTCGACACTTGAAGCGTCAGTAAAATTTCCTCCCTTGAGAGTTTTCTCATAATCATTCTCTTTCGAATACTCCTTTTCTGAGCCTTTTCTCTCTGTATCGTGGCCAGTCCTGCTGGTAAGGGATGATTGCCTAGTAGATTTATTCCAAAACAAGCCAGGTTTAGTTATTTGATTAGATCGATTTGTCAATTCGTCAGATTCAGTGGAGTCAGTAAGACTGAAGCCAGGGGTTGGGAGTGTGGCTGAGCGTGCAAGATTGTAGACTGACTTTGAAGCGGGGATTAGTTTTCCTTTAAGCGTAGGCATATTTGGTGGCTTTTCTGATCTGTTATTTCCAAGATAAGTTTGTGAAGTTAATAATGATAAATGTTGGTTGGATTTAGGAGCTGTTTTTTCGGGAGTTATACTCTCTTCTCTTTGCGAATTTTGTATAATTTCATCAGAGGCCTTACCACGCCAACTTAAAAAACTTTGTCGAGAAATAGGTGTTCGAGTTGAGGGTTTTTCAATAGAGCCTGCACGAGAACTTGTGGAAAGTTGTGTCATAAAACTATTTGAACGGCGAATTGATGATCCTTTCCTTGAGAAAGCTGAACTAGTGTCCCAATGATGGCGTTTTCCGAAAGCACAATCTATCCGGAAACATTTGACCGAGCCATTTAAGTCAGAAGTCATTATTATAGGACCATCATCATGTGATGTTCGAGCAAGGTATGTAGATGATACTTCCGTCTTCTTTGATGTTGTAATCGGGCTGGAATTTTCGCAGCTCTCTGGCGCCCCAGTACTGTGTTCTTCTAGACTAAGAAGCGTTACCGGAGGAGGATTACATATATCATAAATAGGGTCTCCAGATCCTGAGAGAAGTTGTCTTGTAGCTGCTGGTGCGAAAATTGCTGTTGTGACTATACTCGAATGAGCAGTGAACATTTCCATTAGAGGTAATTCCTTAGGATCAGAATCTTTTGGCTTTACACCCCCTGAGAAAAGATTAGTCAACCTAATTGGTATTATTACATATAGCTGGATAGTACAAGCCGATTAAGATAGAGTAAAACGCACATATGTAAGTTTTTCGATCTTCGCTACCACATATTACAAAACGCCCATCACAACTGAAGCTAGCTTTTATCTGACTATGTGAATTTTGGTGACCTTTAAATTTGATTACAAGTCGCTTATCCTTAAGCTTATACAATCTTATACGTGAGTCGTTACTGGTAATAAGAACATTCACATCACCAGTGTCCTGGTCATCTATTGAAAGAAATAAGGTTTTAATGCCAGTAATCTTACTACCCTTTGAATTCTTTCCACGAGAAGAACGAACATGAATTTGATTACTAAGTTTCAGACCATTCTCTTGATCTATATCATAGAAATGACAAAGGCCAGACGAGCCACCAGAAATAGCGATTGATCCATTTGGCGTAAAAGCTACAGCTGTTATAGGGTCCTGAGTCTCACAAGAAAAAACGACAATCCTTTCAGGAATGCTCCACAGTCTGAGAATACAATCAAGTGAACCAGAAAGGAAAAAACGGTCATCAGTAGGATGGAAAGATATTGAGGTAATAAGTTCTTTCTGACTAAATGTAGTAAGGCATTCTTGCCTCGAGGGATGCCAAAGTTTGACCATTTTGTCAAGAGATGAAGTAAGAAGGAAATTATTTTTACTCCAATCGATGTCCAATATATCCCCACTGTGACCCACGTACTCTCTTATTGGCTTAGTCTTGAATACCGGAGCGCTTGGACGTTCGCATTCAGTTGTTTCTAAAGATGCATCCTCTTCTAGTTCATAGGTCCTACGTTCATCGGGATTTGACAAAACTGTCCATACTCTTACTATTTGATCACAGCCAGCCGCAGCCAAATATTTCCCGTCAAGACTAAATTCCATTGCCCATATGGCTTTGCCAGATTTCGGCATAGCTGAGTGTATTTTATCATTTTCAAGACTATCTCTAGACTGAAGAGATTCGGGTCTAACTTCTTTCTTTGGACTATAATCGCCACATAGCTCTTGAGCCAAAAACATGTGATCAAAAACCTTTCGCTTTTTATTGCAAGATCGAACTCTAATATAGCTCGGGGGTTCTTTGTACTGCGGAACAAAGCCACTTGCATTTACCGATGATGAGAAGACGTGTGCATTCATACCCTCTATTAAGGTGTCATTGTGCACTTTATCAGAATTCTCTGGCGATTCTTTTTTTTTTCCTCCCTTGATTGCAAGTCTGCTAAGGAAAGAGACTCTTTTCCTAAATTAAGTTACCAACAGATGTCTTAAAAATTTAAAATATTTCGAAGATGATATGGGCTTCAACATACATCTTTTCATTTTGAGGTAATGTATCTTGCTGGTACATAGTACCAGTAGATACCTGAAGTGGCACTTCTACCTGTGGAATAATCTGCGTCATCAGATTTTCTGCATCAGTGAATCGCTTTTTTACAGCTTTCTCTACCTTCCCCTGCCTAGATAGTTTTTGTGAAGAATTATTCGCAGCTGTTGTAGTTTGAGCAAGATGTGGTAACAAATTCTCCTCATCTTGATCTTCACTATGCAGATTGCTTTTTGAGAACGTAGGGATAATATCGCTTTTGGGCAGTGGTGTACACACTATTCCGAGTATACTTGTCAGCGTAAGGGTAGAGTTATCGCACAAGTTCACAAGCCTCTGTAAGCTTGATGAGCTCAAAAAACTTGCCTTCCGAGGAAGCAGGACAATTCGATTGAGCTTGGTGCACCAGGCCAGGGGAGAGGTCTAGTTTATTTGTCACATTTCTTTCGTTTTGGTCGCTGGTCACGTTGATTTCTAGAGTTTTAGGACGTTTAGACATAGCTTTGAAAATTCCATCCAGAGCATATCAGTGTTGAATATTTCGAAATTTGTCTAAGCGTATTAAGCTGTAGTAGTACTGTAGTAATAATTACATAGATTTGAGAATGGCAGATTTCAATTTTTGTAGTCACAACATTAAAGCTTAGAGTAAGTACAATTTGATGTTAAGATTATATCTGGACGTATACGTATGGCTGGTTGCTTCAAATGACGTCTGTTAACAGTCATTATTCAGTTAGTCTATCACCCTGCTTGTTTTGTCAATATAGGACGAAGTACAACTCCGATCATCCAGCTTCCGAACACTTTCGCTTAAATTATGCATATTGAGTAATTTTTATGTGATCGTCCTGCTCTGCCAATGTAAGGCTACTTGAGTGGTATATATAATTTTAAAGGTGTCAATTTAAAAATCTTGTTCATCGCTAGAAGAATCCAAGCTCCGAACATGTGCACGCTGCGAGATAACGACTATGCTATACCCTATCTAGAAGCTTAATCAAGTGACTTATGAATTTCAACAAATTTCAACAAACTTTCGCAGATGGCAGGAGAGACAAAATTTATTCTGAATCCAACTTTTATTCTGGCCACTCAATAAGGTAGTCTTCAGTCTTAGTGCTGGTTAGTCGGTGCAGAAGGGTCTTACAATTTGATTTGGACGAGTGGTGGTTTGTGCTGTGTGCACAAAATTATGTAGATTTTAAGCCACATGTCAAGCATCAGGAACACTCAAATGTTAGCAAGAAATGTTATTTAGGGTTCATACCTTTTAGCTTTTAGGCACTTAGGTAAGTGTTGAGGCGTTAGGCGTATAGAGATACCCCTGTATTATTACTGTCGTAGCAGACAGTCCGCACGGACTAGTATAAAAGGTTTGTACAGTATGCAGAATGTCATGGGGAGAATGTGAATAGTGGGGTAGAAACATGGGCTATTTATGGGTCTGCTAAACTTTATATGGCATAACATAATCTACACCCAAATTGAGATTGAACAGGGGACATTATTTGTACAGTGTTTTTCACGTGCGGATGATTTTGTACTCCATGCTGTGTTTGTTCTCATCAAACATAAATTTTATCTTCATGAAACTGTCATATAACAAATTCTATTCAACATCTGACATTTAACTTCTACTAGCCTATCATTGCCTTCTGTAACGGCTAGACAGACACCTGTTATGCATGCTTTCGGAGTTTTGTGAGCTCCTGAGCACTCTCAGAATCACAGCCGGACGACGCTCATATCCTCAGTTTTCCAAACTTAGCTCAACTTAGAGGCTGTGCATGACTCCGTAATGGTTTACTAAAGGGTTCTAAGTTCATCTGTTACCTCTGAAAAGGTGCTATACAAGCTCTACGTGCGTCTTCCCGATATTTTTGAGTTGACGAATTCCCAATTTTGTGCTAAAAGCTAGAGTCTCGGTATCATTTTACAGGATATTTTGAGGGAAGTGTAGTGTAGGAAATCTGTGGTGGGCTAAATTATTATCTGTCATTGAATACATTTTTTGCATGACTAGTGGACGGGATCTCGAGGAGAAATTCTCTTGGTAACAAGAATTAGAAGCAGCAAACTTTCTGGTCGATAGATGTAATAGAAACCAGTTTCAATTTGTCACCTTTGAAAAAGTTATCTGTTCGTGGGGAAGCGTCAAGCGTTCAAGGAAAGTAACGGCATACACAGGTAAGAGGTTGCTTAGAGAAGCAGGATGCATATCACTGGAAATAATTGATAAATAATTAAGGATATCAGATTAAGAGAGTTGGGGGTTAAGACACGAATATAAATGTCTAAATGAGGACGATAATGAAAAAATTGCAACTCGTTGTATACTATATTGACATATTGAAGGATATCTACATCTGCTGTTCTTATCTGTCTAACGCGTATCGCGTTTTTAGTACTTAAGTTTTGCAAGGCATGGCATGCTTGTAAAAAATCCATAATTTAGCCTGAAAAGGTTTAGTGCAAGCTGACTGAGGCAAACTTAAAGGAACGAATGGGGTTTATTCTCAGCCAAAACCCAACAAAAGCAAACTAAGAAAAGTGGTTTCGTTCGATGGGCGCTAAGTTTCAAATCAAAGGTGTTTCTTAATTTATCATGGAAGGCTATGTAAGAGTTGCTGTAATAGATTCTACCAGTACAAAACTAAATGAGGAGTTGGTGGAGGTTACATCGTCGCCTAACAACAAAAATTTGAATTGGTCAAATAGAAGTTCTTCAGATCAGCAAAAGATTTGTTTTTAAATTTGAAAAGTAGAAACAGTATCTCAGAAACGAGGGTATCTAGAAATACTTGCACATACAAGGCCTTGACGACGATGACCAAGCGTTATTCGATGATTTTGAGTGTGAGACTCCAATGGCATTGTGGATGTATTTGAAGTCTAAAAACCAAAAACTAAGCAAACTAGCTGCTGTTCAGTTCATGAAGGATTTGAATACCTTCGAATTCACCAATGGCTTTGCAATTCATGAGGCTTGGAACGGACTTAAAGACATTAGGCTGAAGATTGTTGCAGCGAAGCCTTCCGCCAAAGGCCACTACGACGTTGAGTAAATTTTGCTAATCTAAACAAATTCCCTACTTGAAACCTACAAATCAGTCATAGATGATTTAAACATCAATGATAACTTCAGCACAGATGATCAATTGAAACATGTTGATAATAAAAAAGAAAAAGTAACACTCTTTCAAGGTATAAATGAACCAGCCCTACTGTCAAAATAAATAGTACCACTAAAAAGACATGATCAAAATACCCGTGGTGAATCAAACTCTATAGAGTTTTTATGTAACGGCCACCACTTTGTCACAAACTGTAAATATCTGGCTCATTGCCGGAAATTTATTTTTAAAATTGAGAAAAAGAAAAAAACTTATCATTAAAAACGCACTCCGCACTAATCTCGCATAATGCTCCGAATTCCCCGCCAAAGAGGAAATCACATGGGTCGGATGGTGTAGCGGTATGCCATCCGGGCTGTTCTTGTAAGTAAAGTTTGAGTAGTCTTGACACCCACCCTACTTGAGACGGAAGATCACTGGTTCGAATCCAGTAGATCCTACCTCAGGGAGAGGAATGTTTACGTTGATGGAGGTACACTTGAACAAACAATGGTTTTTTGAGAGTTTTCCCTTTGGTGGTTATACACGGAAGAGAAAATACAGGAGGTAACTTCATTTCTCATGGTGGTATTCGTAAATGCTGTTTGAATTACTGCCAAGGTTGTGGCAGCTAATGGGTCATCATGTTTTCTCAAAGATCGTTCACTTGTGCCGGGACTCGGTATCAAAATAATTTCAATTTGACAGCTGTGCAAAAATTTAACTAGAATTTGGCCTGCTCCTCGGGCACCGAGGAGCTAGTGTTCGTGGTGATAGTTCGTTGTGGTGATAGTTATTTGTGGTGTTATGTAGAAATAAAGTAGTTGAAATAACTCGATGCTGAAATGTTCTTGCAGAAAAAAATTTTCATGTGGGGCGTGGGGCGTGGGTCGCATAGCCTCGACTCTTGGCCGCCCCATCAACTAATTGGGTGTAAACTTTCTCAATCGTTGCAGAGATTTTTGATTTGTCTTTCAATATACTTTAAATTCTCATTGACGGGATAATTTTTTCTTAAAAAGAAAATTTTATTATCCTTTGGAGAAGAACTTTGTTGTTTTATTTTCAAAGTTAAAAGTCTTTATAAAATCTTGTCTTTTTCTAGAAAAATAATCTTCTTGCTGTAGTTAACAGCCCAACGGAATTACCAATTCACTAAAAATTGCGGTATTATAGCGCTAAATGTGATTGCGAATCGCTAAACGTTAGAAGGCAACCCACTATT